>PVKH010044062.1:0-10650 GCA_004027955.1 Chaetophractus vellerosus | reverse complement strand
GTTGTGCCAATACTACAATTGACTTTTGTATATTGAAGTTTAAATAACCTTGCTAAATTTATAAATACCTTTTAATTGAAAAAAAAAGGTGTTCATGTTTCTTTTCCATGAAAATTAAAAGTTTTAGAAACTCATTCCATGCTGAATTTTGTTACCAGACATCTTTAAGAACTGCAAGTGATTGTCAGCTCTTCTTTATAGATGCAGACTATATCTAATAGGACTCATATCACCTTTAAAAATACATCTTAATTTTATGAAAAATGGCATCTAAAGTAAATTTTGAAATATTTTAACTACTCAGAAAAGTACAGGAAATTCTATTTCAAACACCTGTATATTACTGCCCAGCTTTAATAGGAACATTTGTCATAATTACTTCAAATCCGGAAGAAAAGAAACACGAGAAAATAGTTAGAAAGCCTAACCTCCCTTTACATTTTACATCTTCCCCTTCCTAGGGATAACTCATTTTGACATTGGTGTATGTATTTCCAATCCATATTTTTATAAAAGTTTTATATTATAACCATTTTAGTGACTTTTATTCATAAAATTTTTGGAATTTATATATTGATACATGTGGATCTAGTTCATTCATTTTAATTGCTGTTTAGTGTTTTCTTCTTCTTACCTTTTAACCTATTTAGTTTAACAAAGATCCTTATTTTTGAGACTGTGGAGGATACAGGGAGTTTCTGCCCCTACCTTAAAACAAGGTAATGCAGACTTTTGATTCTACATAGCATCCATTTTATTTTTACCTCTAGTTATATAGCTCTGAATTGGCATCAACTTTGGGCAAAGAAGATGGATGTTCATTTAAATTTTGTAGTTTTTGCTATATAGAAGAATTAAGGTAGATACCAGAGATACTGAGGTATTATAGCTATTGGTTCATAGACAGAAGTAAATTTGAAAAGAATTCAATTTGAACTTAAAAGAATATAGTGATTAAAATAAACATAATGGATGGGTTAATCATATTAAACAGATGAATAGGATAAATGAAAAAAATACATCTAAGGAAATTCTCTAAATTTGGATATGGAAAACATGATTAACAGATATGGAAGATAAAATAAAAAGTTTTGTTATTCCAACATAGGTCTAAATATCTCCGGAAGGTCTAAATATCTCCTGAAGAAGAGAATAGAGAGAGAAAATCGGTGGGGTGAGAAGGCAGTGGAGGGAGGAGTGCGTGGCGAGGAGGGAAGACTATTCAAAGAAAATAGATGAGAATTTTCCAGAGTTAAAGAAACACAATTTTCCTGAGCAAAAATAAAAATAAATCCATATCCTTACGCATCTATTGAAATTACAGTATTACAAAGATAGAAAATCTTTAAAAACTACCAGAAAAAAAGAGACGGCTCCATCTTTAAAAGAACAGTAAGTGGACAGCAGAATTTTTTCTTCATGAATGGTAGAGGTCAGAATATAGTAGCAAAGTAGATTCACAATGCTGAGAGAGAATAGCTTTGAAGTCAGAATGCTATTCAGATAATTTAGGTGTCAGAAGAAATAATGCCATTCGGATAAAGATGATGTTTAATATTCTCAGGTCATTGAGGAAAGAACTACTAAAGTGTATACTTGAGTGAGAGGGAAACTGAACCCGGCAAGAAAGAAGCAGTGATGAGCCAAAATAAATTAATAAAAGGCCCATCCAAACAAAACAAAAACTTGTAAACGTATTGAGAAACCTAAGTAAATACTGACTCTATAATCTAATAATGGTGATTATTACTAGCTAGAGAAAAGACTTTTTAAGATCTTTGCCAGCTCAGTAGGAAGGAGAATAGATTGACCCTATTGGAAAGATTTCTTAAACATGGAAAAATTGAAGAGAAATCAGGAAAAGGATAAAATAAAATATATAATGTACGAGTAGAAGAAATCCAATAGAAGGACAATTTTGTAGGAAGGAGACTAGATTGAAACTAATTTAAAGATTTCTTAAATGTTCATGGTGAGAAGAATATGGGTAAAAGGATAAAATAAGATATAACTTACATTGGGAAATTCCAATAGAAGGACAGAAAGAACAGAAAACATTGAAAAAATTCAGTAAAGAGAAAACACAAGATAAGATGGTAGAAATAAAATTCCATATATCAGCAATCATAATACATACAAAGTTGAAAATAGAAAAATGCTGGGTCAGTATTAACAAAGAAAACTGGTATAGAAATACAAGACAGACTATAAGGCAGACATATTAGGGATAGATAGTTAATGAAAAGATGTTTACTATGAAGACATAGTTCTGAATAGGGTTTGAATCTAACAACATAACCTTAAAAACACATAAAGCAAAAAAATTATGAAAGTTTTCAAATCCTATTCCTAGTAGATTTAAACACTTTTTCTCTCAAACGATAGCTGTGCAGACCAGAAATAAGATTTGAAAGCCAATTAATAAGCTTCATTTAATATTTCTATTTGGAGTTATATACCCCAAAATTAGAAACTACACATTCTTTTCAAGCAAATGTAGAAAATACATACATATTGAACATCTATTAAGGCCAAAAAGGAAGTCCCAACATTACTATTGAATTTATATCATAGACCATGTTCTTATTAAAGTACAATAAAAGTTGAAATCAGTAACAAAAGGCCTAACACTTGTGATTTGGAAACTGATTTTCTCAACTTATGGATGACAGTTCATACTGGAAATAATGAATTATTTAGAACTGAATCACAGTAAAACAATACATATATCAAACTTAGGGATACAACTAAAGCAGCTAGCTCTTAGAGGAAGTTTTATAGCAAGAAATTAGTGACCTTAGTGTTCAACTTAAGTAATTAAAAAAAATAAAGAGAAAACTCACAATAGATGGAAATAAGATAAAGACATAAATAAAATAGAAAAAGATACAATGGAGGAGTATTCATGGTTTCATTCAACAAAAAGCTAAGGAAAAGAAGCAAGATGTAGAAAAATATGTTCTCTATGATTCCATTATATAAAGCTCAAAAATAAAACTAAAAATACATTTGTTTAGGGATATGTACTCAGCTGGGAAATTAAAAATAAAAGCAAAGAAGTGAAAAACAATTCAGGCTAGTGGCTGGGTGGTGAGAGGTTCTCTGGTGAAGGAGGGAAACAAGTTAGGGCAAGAGACATACATGGGCAACAAAGGTATTGGAACATTTTAGTTCTTAAGCTGGGTGGTAGGTTCAAAGGTGTTCATTTTATTATTATATTTTAAACTTAGTATTTTTTATATATCTTCATACTTTTTACAAGAAAAGTACCTTAAAGAATAGAGAGGATCAAGAAGATAAACTGTTTCTTGAAAAGATAAATTCTCAGAGTTTCTTAAAATATAAGGAGACAAATAATTTAGAATAAAAAAAGTGGGTATAATTTTCTCCTGATACATAAATTATTGATTTAGGATTGTTCTTTAGGGCTTAGGCAATAAATGAATATTTACTTTGAATTCTGCCCATTTTATAAATAGGCTTTTAAAAAAATGTATGTTCTAAAATCGAGAAACAGTATGTAGATTTTTTTACCTTTATTGATCAGTCTCTTTAGATATAGTTACAAGTTCATATTTAAACAACCTCAATTTCTTTTTTTTTCTGCTCAGTAGTACTTGATCTGGTTCTTCCCTAGGTAGAATCATATTTGGCTAGAACTGTTTCTACTGAATTTTTGCTATTCAGTTGAATTAAAAATGAATTGTTATAAAACAGGAAATCCGACTTTATATGCACCCAGACATCTGTATTTTGAGTAAGATGTTTACTGTTTTCTATAGGGTACAAATATAAGCCTAAGATTTATTTAATACTTCTGTAGATTATGGAAAACCAGTTGATGTTGCAGTTGTGGAGATTTTCATTGTTATACTTCAGTGACACTTTCTTTTGAGTCATTTTTAATATTGATTCCCAAAGCAAGCAGTGGGGTTTTTTTTTTCCCTAATCATCACCATACCTATTTATATTAGTAAAATTGACCATTTGTAGGTTAGGTATGGTGTTTTCCCTTTAGTAACTTGTGTTACAAATGCCTTAAAATACTTATTTAAAGTCATTTAATTATGCAAGGCTTCATTACATTAGGCCACCATGTCTCCAAGGTTTCTCTGTTGTTTTGTTCTTGTATGTGTGTGTTTTAATATTACAGGATATCAAGATGGAAATGATACAGAAGCTTCAGGGTCATCCAGAAGAGGTGGAAGAGGTAGTTTCCGAGGTTGCCGTGGAGGATTTGGTCTAGGAAGTCCAAGTTAGTAGTGGATTGCAAATGGTGTGCTTCATTTGTTAAGAAGGAAATGATAAAAATAATACCTTTTTACGTAGGGTTGTTATGATGATTATATGAGAATAGCTTAGCAGAGTGCCTGGTGTACAATAATCACCCACATTGTAGCTACTACTATTGTTTTTTAGACATGTATGTAATTGCATGTTGGTTAAATTAGAATATATATACATTTTTTAGAAGATTACGTGACTCAGCTATTAAGCATTATGAACCACTAAGAGTTTTAGAGCCTTGATAATGATGGGTAATCTTATAAATAGGTGGCCTTCCTATGCCTCTACCCCCCAAAACATCCTTCTCCTACCAATGTGGTTTTCTGCCTCAAAAGTCACTGTTAGAATGCATATGTCTCTTAACAAAGGAGGACAGATTAGTGGTTTTGAAAGCTAAAAACAAAGAAATTTATAAATAACGGTTTAATGGATGTGGGTCAAATTAGTGAATTACAACTTTTTTTTAAAAGGTAGGAATCTGAAGGATTGCTGTACAGGAATGGTGAGGTTTGATTTGGCAACAGTGGGGTGCTATTCTGGAGAATAATCAGTGAAATGATGCAGTGTGAAGTTTCTGGGGGCAGTAACAGTGCTATTTTTGGAAGTGACTTAACTCTATCATATTTTGGCATAGCATTGGCCCTAACTTGCTTTATAAAATAAATTTAATAAAATAAAAAATTAGAAGATATAATTTGTAACTGAAAGAAATAATATGTAGAGAAGTCCTTTTTTGAGATACTTAGAAAAATACTAATTGTGAGTCTTGTTAAACTATTTTTCCCCACATATTTTTACTCCTGGCACTATGCTTGATTTTTTTGTTTACTGTATGATTTTAAAACTTAAAAGCATTATAATCTAATTTTATTATCTACAAATCTAGATAACGAATATGAACAAGATGAAGGGACTCAGCGCACTGGTGGCCTTTTTGGTTCTAGAAGACCATCATTAAGTGGTGCAGGTGAGAAATAGAGTTTATTACTGACTATTAATTGTTTATATATGCCTTCAGCTCTAGGATTAGTAAGCCTAATATATATATATATTTAAGTATATTAGGTAGGCTCTTCGTTTTTAAATAATTTAGGCAAAAATAAGTGGAAAGTTTTGCCTCCCTTATAAAATTTGTGCTCTGTGAATTATTTCTGTTATCTGCCATTTAATTTTTAAAATGGGCCTGGGGATTGAACCTTGGGACCTTGTATGTGGGAAGCTGGCACTCAACCACTAAACCACATTGGCTTCCTTGAGTTGGTTTTTTGTTTGTTTTGCTTGTTGTTTGTTTTTTGTTTATGTTGCTTTTTCAGGAGGCACTGGGGACTGAACCTGGCACCTCCCATGTGGGAGGCGGGAGCTCAACTACTTGAGCCCACATCTGCTCCCTGCCATTTAAAGTGTGAACTATACTTTTAATTGGAGGAAGGAAAATGAAGTTTGCATGGGTTTTAAAAACTGATTCTGAGTTTGAGGAAGATGATTTGTGAGTTTAAAGAGAACGTGGGGGGGGGGGAATGCAATTTTTAATGAAAAAGTATGAAAGAGGGGAAGGTTTATAAATTAAATCTAGAATTAAGAAATGGATGGATTAAGAAAATAAGAGTCTTGAGCAGTTACTTTACCTGAAACTCCTGTGAATTATTGAATTTAAATAGCTGTATGGTTTATGTGCTTTTGAGGAGGAGTTGTGTTTTCTGTAAATATTGTGCAAATCACTACCTTACAGGTAATGGTGACACTTACCAAAGTAGAAGTGGTAGTGGAAGTGGACGAGGTGAGTTATTTGGTTTACCTATCAGTGGTTAAAATTATTGTAATTCAAAATCTGACATTTGAAGTTAAAGGCAATTGTTACCTCTTGTGCATTGTGAGGAGTATAATTTGCCCAGCCTTTTTTGAAGAGATTTTTGTTAACTCTTTGATCCAGTAGTTCCATTATAGGAATTATATCCTACAGATATATTTGCTCAATATATGTACAGAGTTGTTCATTGAAGCCTAGTTTATAATAACTAAAAAGTGAAAATGACTAAATGTCTAATGAATAAATGATATACAGTGGGATGCTCTGCAGATGTTTAAGAACAAGTTAGATCTATATGTACAGATTCTTATATAAAAACAAGCATGCTTTTCATATCATGAGATATTTCATTTGATCTGGGAGATACAGAGGTTATTTTAATATATATGATTTTGTACTCTGAAATATCAACGTTATAAGACATACTTAGAAATGTCATATAAAAGTTAAAATACTTTCCAGATTACTAAACCAATAAATACTGTTGGACATATTTGAAAGATTCTTAGTAATTATTACTGATCTGGGAGCATTCACATTGACATCTCCCTTGAACTACCCTCCTCACCCCCCAATTTGTAGATTTTTCAGTATTGAAAGATAATATTAATGGCCAGTTAAACCAAATCCTCCATAAATGCTTACATCCTGTATGAAGGATTTCAAGACCTGTGGACATATAGGAGGAGGATATTAGATTACACATAAAAATGTTATATTGTTTTTTGAATCTAATATGCAGTTAATATTCTGTCTGTGATAATACCTGAGAGTGGCACAGTAGATGACTAGTTGTCTAAAAATCAGAAAGATGATGTGCAGTGAGGAGTTACTAGGTCTGACTGCTATCCTTTGAAAGGCCTCCTTAGGAGGTTGACTCTTGGCTGGTGTCTGGAAATGGGATTTCGGGAGGGTCTCTGCCACCCTAACTGGTAAGAGTGGCTCACTGTATCTAAAGTGTACAAACAGTGAGGTTTATGCTGGACACCTGCCTTCCTTCTGGGTGTCTGGAATTTTGGTTACCTATGTGGTCAGTCTCTGAGTCTCTAATAAGCACGCTGAGTCTCTAATGAGCCTCCCTGGTAGACAACATTTTATACTTGTCACAACTGGTTGCTGGGGGAATTAAGTGCGTCCTGTGTAACTTTACTGGGAGAAAACTCTTGGAAGCTTATACCTGGTTTCCTCTGGACTTTATCCCATGCACCTTTTCTCTTTGCCATTTTGCTCTCTATCCTTGCACTGTAGTATATCCTAGCTGTGAGTAGAACTATTTGCTGAGTCCTGTGAGTCCTAGTGAATCACTGAACCTGGGGGTGATTTTGGGGACACCAACACAGGTAGAATTTACTTCCTTTTAGAAAATATATTCCTTTGAAGACTAGGAACAAGACATAATAGCTTAAACAAAAAATAGTAATCTCTAATAGTTTCATTTGTGTAAAATCAGCACTTTGAATTTTTAAGGAAACTTAAAATGTACAAGTCTGTTTATCTTAACAGTAGCTCAAGTATTATTTGTAAGAGATTTTAAGGATGCCTCATAATATTTAGAACTTTTGTCTTTGAAGACAAGCAATGAAAACTGATATCAATATGGATTTCTTTAATAGGTGGCTACAAAGGTTTAAATGAAGAAGTAATAACAGGCTCTGGAAAGAGTAAGTTTTACTTTAGATAATGTATTTGATTTTTATAGTGAAAGTTCTTTTACTCTTGGTTTTTAAAAACATCTCTTTTTTTTTGTTTGATCCCCTTTAAGATTCTTGGAAGTCAGAAGCTGAAGGAGAAAGTGGAGATACTCAAGGTATATTAATGTTTGTGTGATCACATGAATGCATATTGTATTTTAATGAAAGTGCAAGATGTTTAAATGCAGAGGTAACTTTTTGTATCTGAACAGTGGAAACTTTGGTAAGTAATGGGATGTTCTCAAGAATTTAATTTGATTTTGTCTTTCTTTTTTCTCATTCTTCTTTTTCATTCTTGTCATGTAAATTCTGTTTTTTATTTAACTTCAAAGGACCAAAAGTGACCTATATACCACCCCCTCCACCTGAGGATGAGGACTCCATCTTTGCACATTATCAGACAGGCATAAACTTTGACAAATATGATACTATTCTTGTGGAAGTGTCTGGACATGATGCACCACCAGCAATTTTGGTCAGTATAATAATTCTTCCTGAATTGGCTATGTACATAGCAAACTTTGGTTTTTAAATATATAGTACATTTTTAAAGTTGTTTTAAAGAACACAAATTTTCATCTTTAGTATTAAATGTCTTAGGTTGGAATTTTAGAACCATGTCTGCCTTCTACAGTAGAATTAATTACTATATTGAAAAGGTACTATATTTCATCCCTACTGTCCCATACTAGGGTGAGAACTTTCTTTAAATTTACTGGAAAGAATATTTTTAGTAGAGGTCAAGATGTTTGCTTGCTTCCTAAGTATTTGAGAAGAAAGTGTGTCTTAGGATAGTGATTTTCCAAGGGGAGGATGGAATCATCTGTCTCATATTGACAGTTTACCTATAATGAGCCTCTGTTATTAATCAGTTATTTGAATATGTTTATGGAATGATTTGAGTGTGATAGGGAATTTAATTATTGTCTCCCCTTTTTTCCCTTTTTAGACTTTTGAAGAAGCTAATCTCTGTCAGACTTTGAATAACAACATTGCTAAAGCTGGTTATACTAAGCTTACTCCAGTGCAGAAATATAGTATTCCTATTATACTAGCAGGACGTGATTTGATGGCTTGTGCTCAAACAGGGTCTGGGAAGACTGTAAGTCATCTTCTCACATGTACTGTGCCCCATACTCAAACATTTGCAATTTTTAAAAAAAGTTTTGATAATTCCTAAGTATCTTGAATCTCTTTTGTTGGAGAAAAGGTTTGTAGATGGTATAAGTGAACTGAAGTATTCATATTTCTGTTTCTGATTGCTAGTTTTATTCGGTTATGTGTACTTCTGAAGAAAGAATTTTGAACTATTTCTAGGGAAGTGTTGCAGTATATAGATGTTTAATCTGTTTCTAAGTGTGTTTGACTACTTTTGAAACATAGTATCTAAAACAAGATGATTAAAGGTCAAAGCATCAAAGATTATAAGTAATTTCTGTAATATAACTGATCTTTGAAGTCAAAAGATAAAGAATGAGAAAGAGTTACATTCATTTTACCTGATCTTTGGTTATGCTAATTCTAAAATAACTCCGGTGAGACCAGTTTGGTCTTAGCACTAATGTGAGGTTGGTTGTCTGTTAAATAGATTCAATCATGAGATGAATCTTAAGTGCTGTCTTTCCAGGTATATATTATAGAGTCCTGGTTCATACCATTTTAATCTTAAACAGATTCCATAATGGAGTTGAAGGACAATTACATGAGTTAAATAATATAGCTGCTAGTGGGTTACCTAAACATGATTTGGAGGATCCTTTCAATAAGTATCTTATTTGATTAAATGAGAAAACTGTAGCACAGAATTTCTCTTGTCAGATATAACTTCAATAAGCATGATATGTTTTAATCCAAGTGAATGATTCCTCAATTTTTGCCTTATCTTTGGGCCATTTTTGTCATATATTCTGAGTGATAATTTTATTACTACCTGCAAAAGACTCATTTAGAATAAAGTCTAGATGCATTGGTTTTCATCAAATTGTATCTGTTTATCCTTTCTGTAAATAAGCTAATTTTGTTGATCTTTAGAATCCATGGGAATGCTATTTTTTAAAGAACAGAAAAAAATATTTTGATGGGATAGATTACCTTTATAAAACTTTTAAAATATTCTAGAACACGAGCTTAAAAACCTAAATGCTAAAAATTAATTGAAATAAAAATTGTTTTCATTTCTCATCTTAAATTTACCAGCAAGATGGAATAAAAATATAAAGGCTATAAGGGCATGAAGGACAATTTTTTTCATAGGAAAATAGATGATTTGTTATAAAAATGTGTAAATTATGCAATTTAAACTCTAGGCAGCTTTTCTCTTGCCAATTTTGGCGCATATGATGCGTGATGGAATAACTGCCAGTCGTTTTAAAGAGCTGCAGGAACCAGAGTGTATTATTGTAGCACCAACTCGAGAATTGATCAACCAGATCTATTTGGAAGCCAGAAAATTTTCTTTTGGGTATGTACATCTGGATTGCTATTCTAAAAATGAACTGTTTTCTTTAGAGAATTTTCTTATTTATTTTGCAAAGAATTCAGTAATAGTACACTCAAGCAATTAGCATTACTTGATTGAGGTATACTTTTTTTCATAATCTTCTTTATGGAATCACTATTTATTTTAAAAAAGAAACATGATTATTAAAAGTTAGATTCTAAGTAGAGATAGAGAAAGAAGAAAATATATAAGTGTATTTTCTGGTGTTTTTTTATGCATGTTTAAAAAAATGAACTTAAGTTGTTCCTAATAATTTTCTATGCTTTTGTGCATAAACTCATAGAAAACTGCTTAATGTGTAATCAGATGTAATTTTGAATGGCTTTAAAATTGGCCATGTGTATGTGTATAGACTCCCTCTTTTG
>PVKH010044061.1:0-10647 GCA_004027955.1 Chaetophractus vellerosus | reverse complement strand
CAATCTGGCTGGTGTCCTTGGAGTCGTGGGTACTGGAAATGAACCAAGATAATCACACAACTGGGCCTACACTTGTCTTCAAATCAAAGCACTACCAGGCCAGACTGAGAAGGTTTCTAGTACAGAGAAATTTTGTGGACTTGTGATCTTAAGACCCTTGATTTCAAAGAAGAATTGGCTATGGCTGAGAAAGAGTACCTGGTGTCCAGAGCAGTGAGGCCGCAACCACAACCTGGAGAGGACAGGGCAAGCGCTCGCCCAGCAAGCAGCACCAGACTGTCACAGCTCATGCATGAGGAGATAAAGGATCCAGGAAAGTGGGCGTTCTCTATCTGCCCCTCCTGATCAATTTTATACCCATCTCTGCCGTGTCCTGTGCCCTGGAGGACCTCTGTGTGGACCTCCCTCAGTCTCTTGGTTTCCATTGCGTTTGAAAAATGGGATGCACTGGGCGGTGTTTGGATGGCAGAAGGAGCATTGCTTCACCTCAGTGGCCACAGCACTTATTCAGTGGCCTCCTCTGAATTCTGATAACACTAGTCCCTTCTCTTTGCCTTCCAGCAATGGACACCCTGTATGACCGCTGCTGGTCTCTAGGTGTTCAGTCATTCCTTGCTGGCTTCTTTAACCCTTGCCCACATCTTTATTATAAATAAACCCCTTCATCGAAGTCTTTTCAATTCAGAATTTTGGGTGAGATACCATTTCTGCTCGGATCCTGATGAATACAAAATAATAACAATAAGTATTGTATACTGTATGCCAGTGTTATGTTAGGAAATTAAAGATAATTTTTTCAACAATGTTTTTAACAACTGTCTGCCGGTGCTGTTATTTACAGATAAATATTCTGAAGCATAGAGAAGTTGAATGAATCCCTGAGAATACACAACCCATATGGATAAATTAGGACTCAAGCATAGATTTTCTGACTCCACTACCTAACCTCTTTATTATTATGTGATCCTGCATTGCAAATTTTAACATCTTCAAGCAGTTATCAAAGGAGCCTCAGAGAGTAGATGTAGCTCAGCAGTTCAGCACCTGCTTCCCATGTACAAGTTCCTGGGTTCAATCCCCAATATATCCTGGAAAAAAAAAAAAAGGAGCCTGCATATAAAAGGTCTTAGAAAAATTTGTAGTTGAGAAAATCAAACCAGGACTTGCTTTCTAAATTATTTTTCCAAAAAGGAAAAATTTCCACATTATACCTAACCATTATGGCATAAGATGATACAGCAGGTATTCGTACCAGTTAAACCAACTGAGCATATTTTTACACGTGGAAATTCTGCTTTTAGCATTAGCTGCGTGGTACTGCAATGCCTATATAAATCTGCCCAACAACAAGAGTGAATGATACACCATCTGTCACTGTTTTTCCTCAAATACACCAATAGTAATGTAGACTAATCCCTCGGGGCAAGCTGAGCTCATCCTGAATTTGATGTCTTGAGAAATATCTACCCATCTATAAAACTTACCACCAGATGTAACAGAGAAAATCTGTCACTGGTTGGTTAGTTAGTTTTAGCAGTTAGGGTTTCCATGAAAGCCTAATAATAATGGTGAATATTTTGTCCACAAATATATATATTTGATATATATATACCAAATTAAATTTTATCTTAACTTTGCCTCCTTACTAGCATAGGGGATGTAACATGCAACAAAATAAGTTACTATTGGAAGTTGTAAGGACAAATTCATGCTAGAGTAGAGGAAAGTGAAAATTTTGGCCACAAAGTTGAATTGGTATTCTTTATTGTGAGTTCTAGGAGGTGCAATCTCCTCTGGTTAAACTATGCTATAGTGGGTGGTTGGGGGTGGAGGGAAACATTAGCTCTGAAAGTTATAGGGATTCAGTTGGATTCCATTTTTAGTTCCATGTTGTTTATTTTAAAACATGAATGCTGTGCTCATAAACAGATCCAGTCTTCACCCATTTTACCTTGTATTTTCTCTAGAAAGCAAAAGTAAATGAACATATGAATGAAGGAAACAATAAATGAATGAACAAGGAAGCAACTTATTAGATTAAATATTGTTTTGCCCTGTATGTTGAAAGGCAATTAATCCAACAATTACCTTATAGCAATATGTTAAAATTTCTTGTTTACTTGATATCCTCTCTATTTATAGGGCAACAGGAAGGAATTCACAGTTATTGTACATCTATTAAGTATGAGCTATTGGTTTATAAAATTATTTAATCCTTAAAATAATTCTTCTATGTACACAAAGATGAATAACAGTGAAGAATAAAGTCTTTGGTGTTAGGCCTGTGTTCGAATGTCAGTTGGAGACTGGTAACTTAATCCAGAATTTCTGTATGGAAGGGATACTGGAAGTTTAGGGATTGCAAATAAAACTCACCATGGATATGGAAGATAAAGTGAGGGGATCTACATATCAGCTTTGTTATAAGTAAAAGCTAGAATGGAGGATGTGTCTTAGGGGAATGACCAAATGGGTATGATAATGCTCTCTGTTCATTATATCTACTACCATCCCCACTTTAGACTTTGGGGCAGCCCACCAAATGGAAACTTGGGCAAACTCACCAAGTACTACTGCCTTCCATATACCTGGGATAAAGAGGAAAGGAAAGAACGAATGATTCCTAAGTAATTCTGAACTTATAATTATTTAATTCTATCCAACTTAGTAACTCATACCATAGCCACTATTCAAAGGGCTCACTCATCTTTCTCAACGAGGAGAAAGAGAAAAGGCCAGCAGTGTTATTCTGGTAGAGGTTTCTTGACCTGGAAAGGCAAGGCCCATAGAATGCATGTTTTTCCCTCACCAGAGGCTTTGGGGTAATTTTCTGATTGGAAAGAGGGTCTAAAGGGAGCTGAGGTGGCACAAGAGATTGAGTGCCTCTGTCCACTCCAGGAGGTCCCAGGATCGGTTCCTGGTGCAGGAGACTGCAAAGGCAATGCTTTATCCCAAACCCCACCCTGTCTGTCTCCTAGCACCCAAATGGTCAAGGATTCCATCAGAGGCTGAGATGTAAGGGTTAGCTTAGAAGGTGAGGTAGAAGGAATTCTAGACATTGTGCATGAGAGGCAGGCAAGATATCTTGAGACAAGTGGGAGATTTGCCGATGATATAATTTGAGAAATGCAATGTATGAGGCTTTAGAGAAATTAGTACAGAAAAGGCGAATGTTCTTTTCTCAGTGACATGCCTGCTTTTGGAGAAACTGAATAAAATGGCATAGGAATAGCACTTCTATAACATATTTTCATGAGCACATTGTGCTTTGTAGGCAGTTTTAAACCACTCTGTCATTCTGTGGCTCCTTCAGCAAAAACTGGTTACAAAAATACAGATTACTACAAAGCAAAAGAACTCCCAAACAATGTATCGTGTCCATTTTAACTCTACCTTTTAATTTAACACTAACCCACAACATTTTGCAAAAAACTCAAACATTAAGCCTAACTTATTTTATTTTAGAAACTAGTAGAAATGGCTATTAATAGTTTAGCCTAATTATGGCTTTTGGGACATAAGCTTTTTCTGAAATCAAGCTGCCTTTTGTTTGTTTTACTTAGTAGAAATTGAATATTTTGATTGGTTTTACCTCGAAAAAGAATGAGTGCCAACCAAAATACTTGGGGTGTCACAGAAGTCATGTGGTAGAGCATTAGGAAATTATAAATTATATTAATTACCCCTTGCTCATTTCAAAGCCATTTATATCAATGGTTTTTAAGAAGATCATCAGTCCTATTTTTTTCTTTTCATTGCTTCTTAAGAACCACTTTGTGGAAGATGACACGCTGTGCTTTGATCCAGAATTCAGGATCCTCAGAATTTATTTTATTTGCTCACTCACCCATCCCTGACCATCTTTGATTTACCTTAGTATCTGGAATCTAGCATTTAGAAATGATTTAAAAAGGGTTTCTGCCTGCTCAGACTGTTCACTGCTCTCAGACATGACATGGCAATTTAAGGATCTGAATTTTCCTTCCCTAACAATGTTTCTAGGATAAGCAACATATCAAAAACATCTGGCACACACTCCTCTATGAAATGGAAATTCACTCAAGTGAGTGTTTGTGATCAGTGATAAATATTTTCTTATGTGTTCATTCACAGACTAGCTTCCAAAACTTTGAGTAATCATCCATGCAAAACACATGCAGTATAGAGGTAACATTAATAAATAGAAGATGTTGTTTGCGCAAAGTTACAGCTATTTCTGAAGAACTGATATTTGAATATAACCACCTAAACCCAGAAAGCCTCACACTGGGCAAGACAAATGGATATTTCACTGTCTTTTAACATGGATTTGGTTATTTAAAAAATATAGATAAAATTGTGATAAGAGAGAGGATTTTTATTCTACCTATACATAATATTAATGGTAAAGACTTTGTTGTTTCTTCTGAAGATACCTTAAGGAAGTAAGTCTTACCAAGGCAAATTTTTTAGTTTTGCCAATTTTGACAGTCTCCAAACATTTTTGTTTAGGTTCATGCTAATAATTCACTGGGATGTTAGGTGATATTGACTTTTCTGTCATCTCTTCCAGAGTAATTCAACACTAATGCACAACTCTAGAAATATGAAAAGGTTTCAAGACTGAAGGCATTGAATTCCAAAAGAATTTCCAGTCTGAGCATGCCAGTGTGGAGTGGTTGAAAGAGAAGACATGCCTACAACTCCAATAAAATAGGTGACCATTCATGTATTCAGTTGATCATTCTCCCATTCGTTAATTTAGGAAATATTTATTGCATATCTACTATATACCAAAGACTTTTTTGACCTTGAAGATATAAAAGGGAGCAAAATAATAATTCTAGGAACTAATATAGATATTGACATAGTTGGAGAAATTATGTCTCAGGGAGTTCTAATATAATATAATGGTAAATTTTAAATAATTTAATGGCAAATTGGGAGTATATATTAACCTTGCTGTGCTCAGCAAATTGTGTAAAATGACAATAACTGGATGTTGTATAATACACCAAGGATAATAATAACACAAAAGGAGATGATAGCAATAGAATTTTGGAAGCTAGAAAGAAGGACAAAGGTCACTGAATTAAAAGAACTGAGACACTCATGATTTCAGCTCCAACATGTAAAGAGATTGGAAGTTACTCCCAAACTTGAAACAAGAAAGAGCTGAACAAACTGAGACTCATCAAAAAATGAGGCTTCAGGGCAAATCATCACCTTATACTATGTCTAGACAGGTAAATTCAGAGTCACAACTAAGAAGTGCTGGAGCAGAAACTACAGAAGCCATAAACTGGTAGAAAAACCTCAATGTAATTTTGACAACTTGCTGGAAGCTGAGTTTTGGACCAGCATGAGAGCAAATATTTCCTTGGTCTGCAGTCTTCAGAGGGACACCCACACTTCATAGGTAACCTCCAGAAACTTCACCAAGTTCCAAGGTGAAGATCCAAGGAAGTTCCCTTCATATCTCTGGAAAGGGGAGTGGAAGAATAAAAATTATGAAATATGCAAGAGCATTCTCCATAACAAAGGTCTCTTATGCAGGAGAAAAGCTTTACTAGAGTATATCCTAGCATAGGAAAGGAGTTTTCTGTCACTCCTGAAATCCTGCCACTCTAAACTTACTGTTTCATCTAAGGGGGAACAAAGTTATACGTGGAGAGAAACACTTCTGAAGGTTTCATCCCAAACATATGGATCCACTAAAAGAATAAGATTTAGTCATAAGATTACAGAATGTCTTTTCTTCCCCACTTCTAATCACTGCACGCATAGGGCTCCAGCATAATAACAGTGGATTGTAGATAAAAGAGCTGCAAAACACAAATACTGTCCAAGCAAGAGTACTTATAGAAGCTAAGAAGAGAGACAAAACAAGGACATTAAAGAAATTTGAAGCTTATGGCACCTAAGGTCACAAGAAACATAAAAATAGCCCAATTACTATGCAAAGTTATATAAATCCTCAACAAAACCCTACTTACCTCATTTCCATCGTTTGATATGACATGTATAGCATTCAACAATAAATTACAAGGCATACCAAAAGGCAAGGGAAACCAAACAAAATGATAAATGGAGACACCAGAACATTTGAAAACTGTGAGACAATTTCTAAAGGTATAATATACTTGTAATTGGAATACCAAGAGAAGAACGAAATACTTGAACTAATAATGGCTGAGAACTTTCCAAAATTCATGACAGACATCAAACACAGGTCTAGGAAGCTCATAGAACAACAGGCAGGATAAATGCCTACTTTCCCCTCTACACACACACCCACAAGAAAACTATGTCTAGGTATATCATATTATTCAAACTGCAGAAATTCCAACACTGCCCCCTACGAGAGAGAGAGAGAACACTTTGAAAGAAGCCAGAAGCCATAGGAATAAAATACACATTACCTATAGAGAACCAAGGATAAGATTACAGTAGACTTTTCATCCAAAATCATGTAAACAAGAAGGCAGTGGTGCAAAATATTTAAAGTGTATAAATAAAATAAAATCCCCAACCAAGAATTTTATATCCAGTAAAATTATCTTCCAACCTGAATGATAAATATTTTTTCAGACAAACAAAAACTGAGAGAATTATTTGCCAGAAGACTAGTCCTACAAAATAATGTTAAAGACTTTACTTCTGATAGAAAAAAAGATACATCATAAACTTGAATCTACATAAAGAAAGAAAGAGTGTAAGAAAAAAATAAATGACAGGAAAATAAAATATTTACTTTTCATATTCTTAATTGAGCTAAAAGAAAACCATTCAACATAGTAATAGTAACAAGATAATGGGTGAATATCGCACACATGGTAAGTCAAATGAAGGGCAGCAATGTCAGCAGGGACAAGAGGGAGGAATTGGGAATATTCTTTTCTAAAGGACCTGCACTACAAGTGAATAGGTATAGTGTTAATTGAGTGAAAATAAGTGAGAGATGTATATTGGAAAATTTAAAGCAACCAGTGAAAATTTATTTTTATTTGTATGCTGAGAGGAAATAAAATGGAATAATATAAACCAGAGAAAGGAAGAAAAGAGAGAGGAAAGATACAGAGAACAATTGAAAACAATAGAAAAAAGTTATAAATATGTTAGATATTAGTCTAACTATATCTAACTATATCAATAACTTTAAATGTGAACAGTCAAAATGCACTAATTTAAAGACAGAGATTGTCAGAGTGAATAAAGAAACAAGACCCAACTTCATGTGTGTACAAGAAACAAACTTAAAAAATACAGATTGTTAAAAGTAAAGGGGTGGAAGAAATCATGCTGAGAAGCAAACAAGATGGCGTCAGAGTAAGGATCTCCAAAAGTCAGCTCATCCTGCAGGGTGGTTATTAATCACCTCGAGCCTATCTAAAGCACCTGTTTGGGGGCCCCAGGAGACTGGAAGAGCATCATGCAGCATGCTTGAAAGAATGGATGGAAGAGACTGTCCATCAGCAGGGAAGATTCACGAGTTGAGCACTTCATGCCACAGAAGCTTGTGCCCATCCTCCACTGGCAGTGCAAGCTGCCTCAGGAGCTATTCCATGGCTGAAGCTGGAAGATCCATTTCCCAAAAATGGGAGAAAGAGACAGTCAGGCACTAGTTTTAGCTATTGATTAATAAGTTTGGCTGGCTAAAGTATAATCCTAAGAACAGCTAAAGTTTGAACCTGTCCAAGTTAGAAAGAGATCATTAACCACCATTTTAACTCTGCTCCTGGCTTGAGGGGAACAGGGCTGATTGAAAAATCACAGTTCTGGTAGGGACTGGCTTATTTCTACCCAGACTGGATTGCAGCTATAGCCTAGGTCCCAGCCCCTCCTCCAGCAGGGATGATGCTTGCAGGACCTGAACCAACCTCTCTGGGCAACTGCAGGTGTTTTCAACTGGCACAGACTGGATAGTTGAATACCTGGGGCTCCATCTGTGCCCCCCAATAGGATAGGAGGGGAACTGTGTTTCTTCAGCCTCTCTGGGCAACTGCAAATGCTTTCAGCCCACACGGACTGGTTTGTTGAGTGTATTCGATTCCATCTCTGAGTCCCCTGCATAGGATAGGAGGGGAGCTTTGTTTGCTCAGCCTTTTGGGGCAACTACAGATGCTTTTGGCCTACACAGACTGATCTGTTAAGTGAATGGGACTCTGCTACTGACCCCCCTGTAGAGTAGGAAGAAGTTAGTGTTTCCTCAGCCTCTCTGGGCAACTGGTGCTTTTATCCTGCACAAACTGGACTGTTTGGTGCCCATGACTCCACCCCCACCCCTGAAAGGACAAGAGGTGGCTGGTGTTTCCCCAATCTCTCTGGGCAACTGCAGGTGCTTTTGGTTCATTGAGCACCTTTGATTCCATCCCACCCCCACCACCATAGGATAGGAGGAGGCTGGTGTTTCTTCAACTTCTCTGGGAAACTGCAGAGGCATTCACTCTACACAGACTGGATACTCAGACTTTTGACCCACACAAACTGTTTTGATGAGTCCCTTCGATTCCATCCACACTCCCACCCCCATAACATAGAAGGGGATCTGCATTTCCTCAGCCTCTCTGGGCAACTGCAGGTGCTTTCAGGCCACACGGGCTAGCTTGTTGGATGCCTGTAGTTCCATACTCACCCCTTAAAAGGCAGAAGGGACAGTACTCCCCCAGCCTCTCAGGGCAACTGCAGGCACTTTTGGCCCACACGGATTAGATTGTTCAGCACTACAGGGGGTCCAATCCCAACTGTGGCAGGGGAGGAGGAGGGTTGGAGCTACATTAGTCTACCTGGTCAACTGTGGTCACCTTTGAACCATACAACTTAGCTTACTGCCCACACCTGCAGCTCCTTCCCTACCCAGGCAGGGGAGGAAGGGGCATGAAGCTTCATCAGTGTCTCTGGGCAACTACAGATTGTCTTGGCCTTCATGCCTTGGATTACTACACATGTCTGCAGCTCCATCCCAACCTCTGACAGAGGAGAAAGGTGGGAGAAGCTTCATCAGTTCCTGGGGCAACAAGAGCAGCTTCAACCTCCACAGTTTACAGTACCAACTACATCCTTGGCTCCTACTACACAACGAGCAAGAGAGAAATTGCAAGAAAGCCTTAAAATAAGGAGAGAAATTACATCCAGAATAAGTACATCTATTAAGCTAGTTGCCAAGGCACCAATAAAAAATTATAATCTGTACCAAGAAACAGGAAGATATGGCCCAGTTAAAGAAACAAGAGAAGACTCTAGGTAACATAAAGGAGTTGAAACAACTAATCATAGCTGTTCAAACAAATCTCCTTAATAAATTCAATGGGATGGCTAAAGAGATTAAAGATATTAAGAAGAAACTGAGTAAGCACAAAAAAGAATTGGAAAGCACACATAGAATAATACAGATCTTATGGGAATGAAAGGCACAATAAATGAAACTTAAAATTCACTGGAGGCATCTAACAGCAGATTTAAGGGGGCAGAAGAAAGGACCACTGACCTTGAAGACATGGCCTCTGAAAGCAAACATACAAAAGAACAGATAAAGAAAAGAATGGAAAAAATTGAACAGGGTCTCAGGAAACTAAATGATGGCAAGAGATGTGCAAACATACGTGTCATGGGTGTCCCAGAAGAAGAAGTGAAGGGAAAAGGGGCAGAAGGAATATTTAAAGAAATAATGGTATAAAAATTTCAAACCCTATGTAAAGACATAGATATCCATGTCCAAGAAGCACAACATACTCCCATATGAATAAATCTGAATAGACCCACTCCAAGACAAATCTAATCAGAATGTCAAATGTCAAAGACAAAAAGAGAATTCTAAGAGCAGCAAGAGATAAACAATGCATCACATACAAGGGACACCCATTAAGATTAAGTGCTGATTTGTCATCAGAAACCATGGAGGCAAGAAAGCAGTGTTATGATATATTTAAGATATTGCAAGAAAAAAGCTGCCAGCCAATAATCTTATATCCATCCAGAAAGATTAAAAAATGAGGACAAGTTTAGAATATTCACAAATAAACAGAAATTTGGAGAGCTTGTAACCAAGAGACTGGCTTTGCAGGACATACTAAAGGGATTGCTACAGCCTGAAAAGAAATGACAGGTAAGAGAGGCTTGGAAGAGAGTCTAGAAATGAAGTATATATTAGTAAAAATAAATACAAGTGTGAAATCAGTAGTGAAAACAAAATATGACAGATAAAACCAGTGATGATTAGGCTAATTGTCAACTTGGCCAGGTAATTGTGTCCAGGTGTTTAGACCAGCAAGCACTGGGCTAATTGTAATGCAAGAACATTTATGGACTTCGATCACCAGTGAGTTTACTGCTTGGATGGCTGATTACTCTGCATCAATCAGTGAGATAGCAGCAGCAATGGGTGATCTTTTATCCAATCAGTTGAATGCCTTAAAAGGGGAAGTGATTTCAACATTTGGAGAGAATTTCCCAGCTTGTCCTTGGACAGCCAGCTTCTCCCAGAAACTCATCAAGGACCTTTCATTGGACTTTCATCAGAGTCCCTGGTTTGTAGCCTGCCTGCAGAGTCTGGACTTGTGCATCCCCACAGTTGCATGAAAGACTCTTATAAAATCTCATATTGTGGACAGATATCTCCTGTTGATTCTGTTTCCTGAGAGAACCCTGACTAATACAAAACCCAAAGGT
>PVKH010044060.1:0-10650 GCA_004027955.1 Chaetophractus vellerosus | reverse complement strand
GGGTGATCTTCTGTATCTGTTTCTTGCCTTCTTTTCTCATTTTTCTCCTCCAGGCTTCACCGGGATTTGATCTTAGGGACCTCTGATGTGGGAGAGAGGCACCCTGTCACTTGCGCCACCTCAGTTCCTGGTTTCTGGTGCATCTTGCCTTGGCTCTTCCCTGCGTCTCTCTTTTGTTGCATCATCATCTTGCTGCCTGGTTCAGAGGGCCTGGCTCACTGCCTGGGCCTGGTTCGCTTGCTAGCCATTTTTTATTTTTTAAAAATTTTACCAGGAGGTCCTGGGGATCGAACCTGGGTCCTTCCATATGGTAGATGGATGCCCAACCACTTGAGACACATCCGCTTCCCGCCAGTAGGGTTTTAGAAGCACAGATTACTAATCCTGAGTCACCAAGCAAATCCCTTTCTTTGGGCCTGAGTTTTCTCCTGGGTTAAGCCAGGGAGTTTGGCCACGACACTTACAGTTTCTATCAACTTTGATGTTTTCTGATCTTTTCTTCCCTCAGACTGAGGAATTCTCTTTTCTTCCATTATTTTGTCATGCTCCACCCCCTTCCCTGAAGTAATGAAAACCAGATGGAGAGATGGCAAGCAGTAAAACATTGATATGCTCACATAGGACACAAGTACACACCCTCTCACACGTACACTCACACACACTCACACTCACACACACACACACACACTCATTCCTCCATCCCCACCGCTGCCCCCCGGGAACCCCGAGCTGCTTCTAGGGTAAGGTGACCTGACAAGGGAGGGTTGGGGTGTGGGGCCAGAGTGGGGGTGAGGGCTCACCCCGACCCAGTTCCTTCCGTGCTTGGTAGCTCGGCAGCCATGGGAACACCTTGGGCAAGTTGCTTCACTTCCCAGAGCCTGTTTCCAAGTCAGCAAACACCACCTGGCATGGTTGCTGCGAGGACTCGAGTTGACATAAGTGAAGGGCCCCCTACCTCACATGGGACTGCGCAGGCTCGCAGAAATTGGGAGCTAAAAAGTGATTGCATTAAAAAAATATCTACCATGGGTTAGACTCTTGTCTCTGCAGGCAGGGAAGGTGTGATTAATGTACCTCTCTGGCATTCATGGTGATGATGGGAGGATGTCAGCCATGTACCAAACTCAGTATAGGTGGCTCTGCACTCATGCAGCTTATGACCTGGACAACTTTGGCCAAGCCATTTAACTTTTCAATGCCTCAGTTTTCTCATCTATAAAATGGGGAGCACCCTCATAGAAAAGCCATGCAGAGTAACTGAGATAATGAATGTAAAAGCACTTAATATAGTTCCTGGCGTATAGTAAGTGCTCAATAAATTGTATTCATTGGTCAGGATAGGTTAAGTGCTATGACAAATAGACCCAAGAATGTATAAAGCCTTAGATACAATAGAAGTTTGTTTCTGCTCCTTTAATTGTCTAAGGAAACACCAGGTCAGCAGGTCATTCAGAGACCAGGTTGCTGACAGCTCTGCCATCTTCAACATGTGGCTTCTAAGCTCGTTTTGGTCATCAGCATCCAGCCAGTGGAAGAGAGAGTGGAGAAGGCACATCAGCTTCTTAACTGCCTTAGCCCAGAAGTGCTCACATTCCAGTGGTGAGAACTAATCCCATGGCTGGGAAAGATAGCCCCTGGCTGGGCAGCTGCTTCCAGGGTCAACTCTGACTACTGTGGAAAGGTAAGTAGGGTTCCTTGGTAGACAGAGATTCAGAGATTTCTACGCGTACTGTTTTTGTTGCTATTCCCATCCAAGGCAGAGTGTACTAAGCACTGGGTGAGAGGTGAAAGCACGGTGGAGGCCTAGAAAGGGGATTGGGATGCATTCTGTGTGGGGGATGGGGCACCGCTGCATGGGGAAAGGGAGCAGGGGCTGGGGTGGGGAGCCTGAAGGAAGGGCAGGATTTCCAGGGGCTGAGACGGAGAAAGCAGGGGTGGGAAGGTCACTGCAGACTGAAAAATGACTTGAGCTGAGCCAAGAGGCAGGAAAGCCCAGGGAGGGAACAAGACAGGGCTCCTGAGGCGGGAAGGGGTGGAGAGGTATGCTGGCAGCCCACGAGGAAGAGCCTGGAATGTCAAGATAAGGGGGTGGAAACTCGGAGTCATGCATGGTCTTTCGGCAGTGGAGGCCCCTGGAGTGGGTGGTTATGGGATAAAGAAGGGAGAGACGGACAATAAAGGGGGGAGAGGAAGGGCTCCTTGACCCCTGGGGTCTCCTAGCTCCCCCTGCGCTCCAGATGTCACCTGGCAGCACCTACATCCTCTTTCCCAGAGGCCTGCTTGCTTGGGGCCCAGCTCTCCACAACCCGCCGCTCAGGCAGGGCCTTTATCTCCTCTCTGCTTTGTTTTCCTTCCAGGAAGGAAGTGGCCCCAAATGCCGTGGGAGGGACATTCCTTGGCTCTGCTACCTGCTCCCAGATTTCTCATGATTCCAGGAGACGGAGCCAGCACCTCCACCAGCCTTGGAGAGGCACAGTCTCCACAGTCTCGCTCAGAAACGCTCCACACCCCAGGGCACCCAAGCCTCCTTTCGAGCCTCCCCAGTCCTCAGGGTGCTAGATCTACCTCCAGAGAGATGCTTTGGCTGTTCAATCAACGCTGGCCTCCAGGGCACGGCTGAGTGCCCGACACCAGGGGGAGGGACACAGAGGAGCAAGACAGGGCTCCTGCACTCAAGGAACTCACAACAGAATGGGGGCTCGGGGATGAGATCTTACAGAGACAACTATGAGCACTGTGAAGCCCACTAAGGAGGCACAAGCCCTATGGGGAGCTAAAGGAAGGGGAGTCCACATTCAACTGTTACTTGGAGGAGGTGGCATTGGTAAGGGGTCACATAGGAGACAGAAAATTCTGACAGGCGAAGAACGCTGGGAAGGTATTTTAGGGTTGGGGGGAGGAAGGAAAGAAGGAAGACGCAGGCCTTGCTGGGGGAACGTAGACCAATCCAGTTTAGCTGGAACAGAGGAGTGGAGGGAAGTCCTGGGGGTGCTGAGGCTGGCTAGGCAGGGCAGATGGAGGAGGGCTTGGATGGGAGATGTGTATTTCATTGAGCAGGCAATGGGGAGCCTTGCAAGGTTTTTGAGCAGGGGAGGGATAATAATGTCTGTGATGGCCTAGCTCTTTTTCTGGGACTCACCTCCCACTGCCCTGGCCCTGTGGAGTGATCCTACAACCTTCAGAGCAGTGTAGAGTATGGGCCCAGTGTGGCACTGACCATATATTCTAGGGGCTAAGAGCTTGGGAGAGGGGAGTCTCTGCTACAGGTCTGGTTCACTTTTCAAAGGCCATAGTCCTGAAGGAAGAATCTGGCCAGAGTGAAGGGAGAACCAGAGAGACCCAGGCTTGCCTCTCAACTTCACCACCTGCTGGCTGTGTGGCTTTAGGCTCATTGGTAAACCTCTCTGGGCCTCGGTTTCCTCATTGTGACATGGGAATAACAGCACCTCCTGCTCATGGTAAATGAGAAGATGGCCCTGGCTTACTCATAGTTGGGTGTTCAATAAATAATAGTTTCCCAAGTACCAGGGATTGGCATGGGTGGGGGAGGGAAGGGGGGTCAGAAATTGAGAGCTGCTGATGGCTCAGCCTCAAGGGGCCACCCCTGTTCCTTGTCTACCTGGGCCTGAACTGTTTGGTGGGAAGAAGCTCCTTGGCTGGAAGCCCCACTCCCTAGCCAGTCCCACCTGGAGAGATGGTTGGGGCCCTGGGTCTGCACCATCCTGGCTGTTGTTAGGTCGCACGCAACCCCAATCATGCCAGCCGGAGCTCCGCAGCGCCAGGTGCTTGTGGGCTCTTGGGAGCTATGGGATAGGGATGAGAGGACCTGGGGAGGTCGGGGTCCTTGTGCCCCATGCTCATGCTGGCACAGCCTGTTGGTCTCAGGAAAGGGGCAGGAGACCAGTGGCCAGCAGGTACACCACAGGCTGGTTTGCCATCTCCCTTTCATGAACCTTCTCCAGGAGGAGAGAGGAATGGGGAAGAGCCTGCAGAATGAAACCTTATTTTGCCAGTTTTCTTCCAAAGTCCACGAGGAGGGGCGTCCCTGAGCTGCCAGCTTCCTTTGGCTGGTCTTGGGATGAGAGCAGATGAACTCTAGACCTGGCAGGCAGTGGGAGAATCGGAGAGATATAGTTTCTAATCCTGGCTCTGCCACTTTTTAGCTGGTTGAGCCTGTGCACGTTGTTAACTTCTCAGCCTCAGTTTCCTTGACTGTAAAATGTAGATGATAATAGTACCAACTCACAGGGTTGTTGTGAACTGATGGCTACAGAGAACTCAGCACAGTGACAAACACCTGGCAGGAGCCCTCACATATGTTTTCCTCCCTCCCTCCCTTCCTCTCCCTCTTTTTCTATTCTGGGGAATATGGTGGCTGCCTTGGGGAGCACACAGGTAGGTGGAGGCAGCCTCCCTCCTCAAAGAGCCCTCAGAATCTCAGGCCAAGAGACCGAGCAGCAGCAGGAAACTGGTGACCAGCCCCCTAGCCCAGACACCCCTGGTGCTCTACCAGGAATGGGGTCCATGAGGGCACTGACCACCTTTGAGGCGAGAGGCTCCTCCTGAAGCCCTCAGCCTAGCACCCGAGTGAGATGGAGACAAGCAGGGGTGGCTAGCTGGAGCAGAAAGGAAGGGCTACAACCAGCTGGGCCTGTGTGCCCCCCTTCTTGAGGACCAGGGTCCCCTATCCAAACTCAACTCTCCGGACGGCCTATCCTCCTCTCTGGCTGCCAATTGAAAAAGAGCCAGTGAGCTAATTAGAGTCCCTACTAACAAGAACCAATCAATGATATTCACACCCAAGGGGTGTTGATAGTTGTTCATGCTTTTCAGGTTCAGCCAAACAAGTCCTCTTAACACAACTCCTCCCAGAATCCTTGCTGGGGCTTGGCTGGAGTGCTGATGGTGGCAGGGAGCAGAGGCCCAAGTTTTGGCTCCAGTCCAGGGCTGGGAGCCAAGGGAGGGGGTCAGGAACAGAGCTCGCCAGGGGACACAAGCCAAGGGTAAGGGGTAGGCAGAGCTGGAGCACAGGGTCACCTTTGGGACCACCAGCTCCTGGAGAATGGGTGAGCCAGGTGGCCTTAGAGACCTTGCATGTGGCCCACCACCCACTACTGCCTCCATTGCTTCGAGAAGACTGAAGCCTGGAAGGTGGAGAGGAGGTGGAGCTGGGAGGTAGGATAGGGCATGGAGCTGCTTCTCCAGGTACAGGAAGCCGGGGATGGGAGGTGGGGGTGGGGGCTGTTGCATCCTGTCCACCTTCCAAGCAGACATCTAGGACTCTCTGAGGTCATGGCCACATAACCCTCATCTGACTCTGGGATGGACAGGAAGGCCATGGTGGCTGCAGTGAACCGGTTGCAGTCTCTCTTGGGCCTGGCCAACCAGCTCTGCTGGGCAGAACAAGGTGCTAAGCAGGACCAGGCGAGGGCTGTGCCCAGTGGGATGGGGTGGCGAGTCTCAAACATCCTGGGCTGGGAATCAACTGGGCATCTTGTTCAAAGCCAGGTTCCGAGTCTGAGGCTGCAGCTCTCACCAGCTCCCGGGTGACGCTGATGTGGCAGGCCCAGCACTGAGTGGTGGGAGCCGGGAGGCCGAGGACTCTGAGCAAGACGGTCTTTTCTAGGCCTGGTGTGGGTTCCGGGTCTGACACTCTGTACATCTCTAAGGCCACGTGTTGGGTGGGTGGTCATGGGTGCTAAGATCGTCCACTCAGCTGGGTGCTATCCCAGGCGGGTGGAGGAAGGCGGCTGCCCTTTGAGGGTGATTAATAATAGGAACAGTTACCAGTCATCAGAATTTAACTGTGAGGAGATGTCACCTCTAATAGTCTGCCCCCAAGTTGTTTTTAAGGCCTGTAAGACCCTGGATTTGGAGAAAGTAGGGAGATGGGAGCCATTCGTTTACTTGGGCCCCGGGAGGTTGAAGGTCTTATGAATTCCTTTCCGGGTCCCAGCCTGGTGCCAGGAGCTGTGGGGCAGCTGCGGGGCTGGGGGCGTGGGCCAGCGCTGCAGGAGCTCAGTGTCTCAGCGGGAAAGCAGACGCTGCCCAGAAACTTAGAGCAGGGCAGGCGTGCCCACGCACCCGGGCTCCGGGAACTGGCCGCCAGCAGGTAAACACTGAGCTGTGTGCCCCGAGGAAGCGCCCCGCAAACACACTTTGGCCTCTCCCTCTCAGGGCTGGGTTCCTGTCAAGGAGACAGAGAAAGTTTCCATTGTGTGTGTGTGCCGCCAGAGTGGAGGTGCCCTATTATCTTTTCCTTTTTGCAGAAAATCAGGTCAGCGGTTTGACTGTTGTCGTAAACCGCAAGTCGCTCTAGAGCTCCGTGGCTTTGAACAAGCACCGGCTGAGGGCTCAGGGCAGGAGGGTGAGGGCTGGGGTCTGGAGCCACCAGGCTCCCGCCGCGGGGTCCCCCAGGCTACCGGGTCCCCTGAAAGCAGCGGAAATGGCTGCCCATCTGCCTACCACAGCCTGTTTCCCGTTCAGCATTCCTCTCCCTTTCCTTGCCACCTCGGCCACCTCCTTGGCTCTGAAGCCTCCCCTGGTGGGTGCTGTTGAGTATCAGGTTATCTGTGACTGAGGAAAAGGGGGCCCGGAGCTCTGCAGGGGGTGGGAAGTGGGGAGCACTCTGGGGCTGAACCCCTTGTGGGTTAAGTCAGAGGGGGCTCTCCCCGCAGGTGATAACAGTGGCCCAAGGGTGGCTGAGCACTTTCACACCAGTGTCCTCACCTCACCCACAGCGGCCCTGGAAGGGGCGACAGGGGATGTTACTGTTAGTCCCAAGTGCTGTCGAGGGTGCTCAGAAAGAGGTCAAGGAGCTGGTTCAAAGGCAACCAAACTCCAATCCTGGTCTCAGGCGCCCCTTCCGGCCTGGCCTCTAGACCCTACGGGGCAGGCTCTGCCTCCCCGGGCCGAAGCTTGGAGGGGATGGGGGATGGGGGCTCCGCCTCCGGTGCGGGCAGCCGCTCCATCCTCTTCTCACCCCTGTCCTCAGGTTCACCCTCGCCTTGTCCACCAGTCAACCCCCAGGCCCCCCATCTCCCCGGGTCATCCCTGCTCTGCTTTTGCTTCCCGGCCTGATTCCTCACACAGCCTCAGACAATCCTGGCTGCTGATCCAGAGCACCCCCTCCCCCCCGCCGCCAGAAATCATCTGTTCCCCCTTGGCCGCCAGCCCTCCCCGGGGCCCAGGCTGCCAGACTGAGACCTTTTCCTTCCCTCCCACTTCTTACTGGAAATGAGCGCCCCCATCCCCCTGCGCCTCCCTCAGGGAGGCTCAGGGCCTCAGCTCGGCTCCACCCACCTGCCGGGCACCACTCTGCAAGGGCAGGCCTCTGGAGGCCTTCTGGAGGGAGGGCCTGCTTGTGTCCTCTCCAGGTCAGCTCAGCTGCCCCATGCGGGCTACAGCCTCCGAGGAGCAGCTCGCCACGCGGTGTCGAGGCTGACGTTTACCCGCGGTGTGCTGGAAACTACAGAGTGTCTCAGAGGGAAAAACAAACTGGGGTTTCAGTTCCCATGGAAACGGCATCTGTTTGCAGCAGTGCACATGTCAGGGCCTGGGACCCCATACTTTTAGGGGGCTACGGTGGAAATTAGAGGGTGGGGACATCTGTTTATTGCCTGGGACTCTTCCAGGACAGAATTTCTGAGAGGGCACCCTTGCTTTTGGCACTACTGAAAACAATGCAGGGGGTTTTGGGTGGATTTTAAACTTATGAGTCAAGGGTGTGGGAAGACCCCGAGGTCACCACTCACACATTTGTTCCACAAATATATCTTGACCTATTATGCGCCAGGCACTGGGCTCAGCCAGCCAATCAGGAGTTGCTCTGTACCTGCAGTGTTTGGTGCCAGAAGCCTCCCTTCCTGGAAGGAGCTGCGGTCAGAAAGGGGTGCAGTGGGGAACTGTGAGGACCATATGACATCGGGGCGCCCAAGGACAGCAGGGACACTCCCCTCACGATGTAAGCAAAGCATGTGACTTCTGTTCTCATGTGTCAAGAGAGACCAATTCCAGCACCTGCCAGGGAAAGATAACCCCTAAACCGTTAACATGAGCTTCCCACATGGGAGGGGATTATTCCAGTTGTTGCCATGGAAGGGTGTCTAAGTTAGTCTCCCAGTTAGGCACCATCAAGCAAGCCAGTTAAAAAAAAAGAGTTATTATTTTCCATCACTTTACAGGTACAAAGAGTGTCTACAGCCACGACCTCATTTAACATAGTTCTCCCAGAAGCTCTAGAAGTTGTAATAATATCACGCCTGTTATCAGATGGGGAAACTGAGGCTGGGGGAAGATAAGGCCTTGAACAAGTCACAAAGATGATTAATGGTGAAGCCAGTAGGGGCAGCTGCCAGCTCCCCCTCCTCCCTGGAGAGGAGGGTGGAGTTGGGGCACCTGGTGAGCAGGCCCTCTCCTCCTGGCGAGCCTCCAACCAGCCTGGTGGCTTCCCACACCCTGGGGAATGGGAGCCAGCTGTGTGCTGGCCAGATGGGGTGGGGGTGGGGGTGGGCTGTCTTCTCTCTGGCCTCATGGAGGCTGCATATCAGAAAGACCACAGCCCCCAGTTCTGCCACTGGCCTCGGTCGGTTCAAACCTTCAGTGCCTGGGTTTCCTTCCTTTTAAGTTGACAGAGAGGACTGTGGGGGATCTGAGTGACCGATGCCATGTTGGTGGCCACTCCTCCCTCCTCCTTAGGTGGCTGAGGGAGGGCATGGCAATTAGAAGAGGGCATGAGTGTCTCCCCCCTTAGGGCTGATTCATTTCTCCCATTAACTCCTTAGCATCCAGTGTCACCTCACAAACTGTCGGGCCTCAGGGAAGGGACAGAGCGTGGGACAGTTTTAAACAGGGAAGGTTAGAGTTTGGGCTGGTGAGTAGAGGAGGCAGGAGTTCCATGCTTTCAAGTCCTGCTTGGCCAGGTGGGAGCATGGTTTGGGGATGGGATAGAAAGGCCCAAGGGATGCTGAAGATTCCTGAAGGGCACTGGGGGATGGACTCCGTCCACCTCTCAAGTTTGCATCTGGCTGGGAAGTGAAGGGAGGAGGTGAGAGATAGATGTGTTCTGAACATCTGCCCTTAATGAGGTGGGGGGGGGGCAGGGGCGGCTGGAGTTTCTGAACCAAGAATCAGTTTGCAGGGCCCGACAAGAGGACAAGATGAACATTGGGGAAAATCCAGAAGGCGAGGCCGCGGCATCCCCGTGGACCTCGGGGCTGAGGCTGGGAAAGTTCAGTGGCTTGCCCAAAGCCACGTGGCTAGCAAGACGCAGATTGGGGGGTGAAGGGGTGAAATCCACATCTTTTGATGGCCTCCCTCTCTGAGGGCAGGGAGGGGTATGTGTTTCAGGAAGGACAGGGGCATTGCTTTTAGTTCTCTGTGCCCAAGACCCTCTACACCTCTCAGGGGACCACTGCTCGAGCTAAGCTGCCAGGAGTCCCATTTCCTGCCCTTGCCTGTCCTTCATTGCTCTCTCTCCCTCTCCATCCCAGGTCCTGCCCCCTTTTCATCAAGCCCTCTCTTACCAGGCTGGGGAGGGTGGGTGGCCCCAAGACTGATAAGACAAGTGGGCTGTAGCTGTGGGGGATGTTTGGGGGAAGTAGAGGGAATGAGTCTGTTTTCCTACTAAGCCCCTGCCCCAGTACTTTGTTCTGCTGCAACCCCCCCCTTCCCCGTTTGAAGTCCATCAGAATTGAGTCAATGGGCTGCACGTGAGCCGTTTGGGTGTTGCATGCGCCTTGTGAGGGTCTTTTTGGGTATACTGATGTGCATGCCAAAGTGTGTGTGCACAAGGGTGTGAGTGTGTGTGGAGGGCTCTGACTTGTGTGAATATTGAGCATCTATTTGTGTGAGCTGCTTGTGTGGCTGGGCCACACATCTAGCTGTGACTCTGTGTGTGTGTGCGTGTGTGTGTGGGGTGTGCTCAGGCCTGAAATCGGAGCCCTTTCCTCACCCGCCCCCTCCCCAGGACCCCAGGCCCCTCAGCAGCTGCTGGTGCTTGTCAAAGGAAAGGTGTGTTTTATTTTTGGCGCCCTTGCTGCCTGCTCCCAGAGTGCCTTGGGAGGCTTTTGTTTTACTGCTTTTGTTGGGAGGGTGACAAACACTTTCCTCCACCTGCTGCCACGGTGGCCCCACCAGAAACCACAGCTGGGGGTGGAGTAGCTTCCTCAGCCCCTCACCCTGCACCCCTTCCAGGCATCAACATGCCCAGAGCCCTGCCTGGCTGAGTGCTGGGCTCCGGGACCCCACCCCGCAGGGCACCTGGAGCAAACCAGAGCTGGGACAGGCAGGACACACTGTCCAGCTCCCTCAGCTCACAGCTAGGAGATGCAGGCCCAGGGAGGGAGAAGGGGAGGAGCCCTGCCCGTGCCACCCCGGGAGCCTGTCTGCCAGCCTCCCAGGCAGCACACGCCCTGCAGGTCTGGCCTAGGGAGCAATCCTGGGTGAGAAGCAGGGCCCAGGAGGGGCCATGGAGAGACCAAGAGCTGGGCGGGGATGGGTGGGTATCAAAGACATGGTGGCTGCTGGCTGTGGGGGCACATCCCCCTGGCAGGTGGGGTCTGTGTCTGTTCTATCTGAGGCTCCCTCCTCTCAGGCCAGATCCCTGTATCCAGTAGGTTTTGAGAAATGTTGGCTGTACCTAGCACCTTG
>PVKH010044059.1:0-10647 GCA_004027955.1 Chaetophractus vellerosus | reverse complement strand
TAGTATGTGTCTTGGAGTAGGTATATTTGGATTTATTTTGATTGGGGTACGCTGCACTTCTTGAACATGTAAGTTCATTTCTTTCATGAGGGTTGGCACATTTTCAGCTATTATTTACTCAAATATTCTTTCTGCCCCTTTTCCCTTTTCTTCTCCATCTGGAATCCCATGACACATATATTGTTGCATTTCATGTTGTCACTAAGCTCCTGCTCAATTTTTTCCATTCTTTTCTTTCCCTTTTTTCTTTCTTCAATTTCAGCTGTTCTATCTTTGGTATCACTTATTCTCTTTTCTATCCTTTTGAGTCTGCTTCTGCATGCCTCTAATGTATTTTTTATCTCACTTATTATGCCTTTTATTCCCATGAGCTCTGTTACTTTTCTATTCAGGTTTTCAAATTCTTATTTGTGCTTGCTCAATGTCTTCTTGATATCATTTATCTCTTTAGCTATATTATCTTTCAACTCATTAATTTGATTTTGGAAATTTGTGTGTATATCATTAATCAATTGTCTCAAATCCTTTGTCTCTTCTGGAGCTTTGATATACATTCCTTTTCTTGGGCCATGTCTTCCATTTTATTTGTATGGCTCATAATTTTTTGCTGATATCTAAGCATCTGATTAGGATGGTGAGTTTACGCAGATGCTTACTTTCTCTCTCTTTCATAGGGATTTAGTGCAGGAGGCTTTGTATTACTGCTGTTCTTTGATTCTTGGCTCAACCTGGGTCTTTAATATTGTCCTTGTTAGTTGCTCAAAACTGGGTTCTGGACCCACTAATGGGTTGCAGATCTGCTTCCTAGGGCTTGGGGAGGGAGGTAATATAGGCCAGGAAAAAAAGCCTCTTATTTATTTTTAATTTCCTCACATGCACTTCCTTGTTCCACCAGAAGATGGTGTACTTTGACAGCCCTCTCAGTTCAAGTCAAAATGTGTTTGCTGCAACCTGGACTGGATCAATGTAATAGAGGTTCCTGTCTGGAGCTAAGAGCCTTGTAATTCAAACTTTCTCAGAGACAGGTCTCCAACCTTTGCTGGCAGCCTCCTCCCTTTTCCTGGGTAGGAAATAATTCCACTCCCTTCTGCATCCTCAACAATCAGTCCCAGTTCATAGAGAGGGAGATTGAGAGGGTCAGATCTCTTTAATTGAGTGTCGGCTCCCAGGGCAAATAATGGTGGGGCCCCACGAAGCCTGGAAGGGCTGGTGGGACACAGCAGACCAAATTTGTGGGTCAAAAGCAGAGGCAGCCTTGGGCTTTGTCCCACTCTCTTCCCTTTCCTGGAGGGGCGGGGTGTCCCTGGGGCTCCCTTTTTCTGTAGCTACTGGCCCAGAGTCCTGATTATTCCAAAGTGTCTTTAGTGTGGAAGAGGGTGCTGGCAGTAGCAGCTGCCACTTTTAACACACAGTTTTGCTGTCGCAATTCTTTTCCTTTGTCCCTCTCTCTTCTGGGGGGTGTTCTGCCTTCCCCTGGTGTCCTAAACTCTAGAAAATTTTTTTCCAGGCCATTTCTGCCTATCCTTTAGCTATTTTTCTGGGAGAGAAGAAAGTCCCATGTCTTTCTAGTACACCATCTTCCTGGAAGTCCCTCCAATTTAGGAAAGCCTTACCCAAATCTTTTCTCTTCTTTAGAATTTGATCTGATATCAGTTTTATCAATCATGTCTTTCTTTGAGTTTACATCAATTAGAGTCTTCATTTTCTTGCTCATTTTTTTTTTTAGGTCTGTTAGTCTTACTGTACAACTTAGCTGGAAATATACTAGACCAATAAATGGGTTGAGAAAGAAGCCTCAAGTTGATGCTTGAATTCTAAGAATTAAACAGGGAAAGATTTCCAAACAAACAATGCACATTGAGAAGTGATTTGAAAATATGTGAGTGAGGAATAAGATATAACGAAGAAGTAATCTGTAATCAGTTTGTGGAACCTATCTTAAGAAAGAAGGTATTCACAAAAGAAGGATGTTCAAAGTGTATAAAAGAGGGACAAATAGCTAGAATTTCACTGGGTGTTTCTGGCACACTCTTATAGACACTGCAACATTTGGAAATTTGGTTTCTAGAAGCCCACTTTTAGGGTCAGAAATAATTCATTTTCAGTTTCCTTGGCCTAGATGTCAAGTTCTTTAAGCCTCTTCAGTGTCCCTTGTGTGTAATCTGTGTTAACCAATCCATATCCTAAACATTGTTAAAGTTGCAGCATATATAGGGTTGGCAATGGCAGTTGACAGATTGGATGTGTATGTCTACAAAATGGATATTGTCACTGTATTCATGGTTAATGGCTTAGGGTGGGCCTAACTCATCCTTTCAATAGTCTTCTCTCTATATATTTGTTGTGCACATAGAGCTTCTTTAAACAATTATTTGCCTAAATTTCAGTCAGAAGGAGTTATGGTAGTTTTTGATCTCTCTAACTGAAGATAACTTAAATGGAATACAGGACAGGGAAGTTCATCCTCTAAATTGTAATCATAAGAATTATTTGAGGGGCCGGCTAGATAGCTCAGTGGATAAGGGCACTGGTATACCACATGGGAGGCCCCGGGTTCAGTTCCCGGGGACCTGTCTGAGCGGGCAGACGGCCTTGAGAAAGGCAAGCCCAGCCACCGTGGGCAAGGCAAAAAGCCGCCACAGGCAGGGCGGAGCCCCCACGGGCATGGCAAAGTCACCCATGAAACACGGAGCTGCCGCCTGCTAAGCACAGATGCCGGGCAGCCTGCAAAACACGGAGCACTGCTACCCAAAAAACATGGAGCGGAGCTGCCCGTGAAAACGGAATGGAGCCACCCACGAGCGGAGCAAGCTGCCTCCGCGGAGGGCCGACTTGGCGCGTCGCCGCAAAAGATGGGGGGAGACAAGAAGCAGACATAGAAAAACACAGAAGAATGGACACTTGGCAGGAGCAAGCAGAAAGGGGGGCGGATATGTAACCAAAAAAAAAAGAAAAAGAATTATTTGATGTTAATTAAGTAACCATATCATACTTTGACAAACCATAGGATAAGTAGAAATAGATTGTTTTGGATTTAAAATGCTTGTAGGGATTAAAGAGAGAAAACTGAAATAAAGTTATATGATTTTAAAAAAATATCTGAATCTTGCTTTACATTATAATAGTAAATACTCTAATTCTCAAAATGAATTTTCTGCTCAAAGATTTATCTAAACTTGAATCTAAAGCAGTGTCTAAACTAGACATACTGAGAAATTTGGAGCCAGAATTAAAGATACACTTAAAAGTGGGGCGATTGGATTAAAACATAAAATGTTATTTTTTTAACATTCTGACTTACTAATCACACCCATTTCAGTTTGGCATTTGATGGTATATTTTCTTCCCCCATTTCTTGGTACCTCAGCATTTTCCACGGGCTTATTGGGAGATATGAAAAAGGCTGAACTGAAGAGTGGATCCAAATTATTACTCTCTTGCTAGAAAATCCTGACTTTGCAAAAAATAAAAGGCTCGAGCCACTGTTTCTTGTGAGGATTTGTTGCTTCCCTTTGCATCTGCACAGTGGAAACTGGTTTTACATCAATTACCTGAAAAAGGGTTTTGCATCAAGGCCTGAAGCTCTTTCTCCTGAAGGTCGCTGTCCCTCTTGCATTGTGTAAAGTTTAACAATGCTCTGTCCTGTTGGAGGAGTTTTTCTTGCTGCTGCATTGCAATAGCAGACACCTGGAACACTTCCAGCATAACAATCATTCCTAATAAAATACTGACGTATTGTTAAAAAAAACAAAGCACCGAATCTCAACACAGGCTAACGACAACAACAAATCACTGGTTATTTTTGTCACCGGAATTTGCATTATCATTTTTCTGTTCACATTGTTGAAAAATCAAAAGCTATGAAGAATATACAGCAAAAAGCCTCCGTGGCCCCCAAACCCCTGTTTCCTTATTCGCCCAATTCCACTCCCTCAAAGCAGCCAGGTTTACCAATTTCTTTTCTGTCCTTCCAGAGATATTTTGAATTTTAAAAACAAATTAACATAAAATATCCTCCATCCCACTTACACAAAGGGTAATAAGCTGTATAAACATTTCTGTTTTATTTTATCACTAAAATGTATTTTAGATATAGTTCTATTTCAATACAAAAAGATTTTCTCTTGCTCTTCCATTAAGAGTCATATGATTCTATTGTATGGCTGTATCATGCTTTATCTTATCAGGCCTCTATTGATTTTTAGATTATTTCCAATCTTTTAGTATTATAAAAATAAATGCTCCAGTAAAGAACTTAGATCACACATAATTTCACACGTGTAAGTATGTTTGTAAGACAAGTTGCTAGGTCAAATTTTATGTGTATTTAAATTGTGTTAGATTATCCCAAATTACCCTTTATATATGATGTTGCTAATGGGATGTCGATATAATTTTAATTTGCATTTCTCTTTCTATGATTGAGGTTAAATATCTTTATATATATATAAATAACAGTTTTATTTCCTTTTCTATGAAGTTTGTGATTATATTCTTTGTAAATTTTTAGTTGGTGTATTAGTCAGCTAAAGGGGTGCTGATGCAAAATACCAGAAATTGGTTGGTTTTTATAAAGGGTATTTATTTGAGGTAGAAGTCCACAGTTACAAGGCTATGAAGTGTGAGTTTCTTCCCTCACCAAAGTCCATTGCCACGTGTTGGAGCAAGACAGCTGCCGACGTTTTGCAGGGTTCAAGCTTCTTGGGTTCCTCTCTTACCAGGGCTGTGTTTCTGTCCGGCCTCAGCTCCTCTGTTTCCTCCTCAAGGTCAGCTGTAGACTACGAGGCTCTCTAGGCTTTGCCTCTCTCCACAAGGCCAGCTGTAGACTCTCAGGCGAATGGCTCATGTCTTCTCGGGGTCTTCTCTCCTTCCTCACGACGGAGCTCTCTTACTTCCCGGGGCTCCAGCTCAAGACTCCAACATCAGAACTACTACAACTCTGCCCTTTGCTTTGCCTTTTATATTTGATTCCCCACCCACTAAGGGGTGGAGCTCAACGCCCTACTGACGTGGCCCAGTCAACGCCCTAATCATAACTTAATCATGCTCAGATTAACAGAGCAGTTTACAAGCAAAATCCAATATCTATTTTTGGAATTCATAACTTTATCAAACTGCCAAAGTGCTACAGTTGGGTTTCTAGTTTTTTCCTGATTGACTTAGATGAGTTCCTCATTGTGCTATGACCGTTAATTCCAGCAGGCTTGGAATTAGCCTGAGAAGTTTTGCTAAAGTCCGGCATGGTGCTGAACCCAGGTTGAGGCTTGAAAGATACTAATTAAGAATGCAGCTTTGTAATCATGGGTCTGAGGATTTTCAGGGCAGATCGTACCAGCTTGTCAGTACTGTTTTTTGATAGAAGTGGGATTGATGATTTGCCCCTAGCTGGGATATGCCTGTGTGACCAGTAAAATGAAAACCCCAGCAGAGACCCAATTGTGTGGCTCCCAGATACCAAGGTATTCTGTGTCCATATCAGTGGTTCTGATCCAAGAGAGAAATCTGTCCTGCTAGGGCACTTACAGAGGAAGGAAAACGTGCCTGGACCCTAACTTTCCAAACCCCTCTCTGTGAGACAGTCTTTAGCTATGGTGCCTGTCTTTATGGCTGTAGTTAACTATATCCTTTTTCTGTAATAAACTGTAGGTTTGTAAGCATTATCATTTGGGTCCACTGAGAATCTTTAGCTACCAGCTCTGTTTATTTGACACTGACTTAGTGGTGAAGTAAGCTCTTTGTATCAAATGAGTTACAGTTGCTTTTTTTCAATTTGTCTTTTGGCTTTGTTTAATGGTAATTTATCCCACACCAATGAGATATTTATTTTGAGTCATTTTTAGTAAAAGAGCTGTACACTTGAGATTATAGAAAAGTTGTTCCATGGTTTCTTCCAGAACTTTTTAAGGTATATATTTACAATATATAACTTAGAATTTGATGTACCTGGAATTTATTTTGTTTTTTATGTAGCTAGAATTTATTTTGTTGTAAATTATGAGACACGACTTCAACTTTTTCCTGGCCCATGAGCGAATAAACTCCCATTGTTTAATCTGATTCATTTCATGGTATTTGCTTAAGCAGCCTAGGAAACTAAAACCAGATTTTTGAACTGAGAGTGGGGTGCTGTTATTGCAAATACCAAAAATATGGAAGCAGCTTTGAGACAGGGTAGAGACTGGAAGAATTGTGAGGTGCTTGATAGAAAATGCATAGATTGCTTTGAAGAGACTGTTGGTAGAAATATGAAGCTAACGGTACTTCCAATGAGGCCTTAAAAGGAAATGATGAATGTGTTAGTGGAAATTGGAGGAAAGGCAATCCTTGTTTTAAAGGGGCAGAGAACTTGGCAAAATTGAGTTCTGATGTTGTATGGAAGGCAGAACTTGAGAGTGATGAGCTTGGATATTTAGCTGAGGAGATTTCCAAGCTAAGTGTAAAAGGTGCAGACTGGTTTCTCCTTGCAGCTTATAGTGAACTGTGAGAGGAAAGGGATAAGCTGAGAACTGAACTCCTGGGCACAAAGAAACTAGAAATTGATGATTTGGAAATTCTGAGCTTCTGGAAAGAAAGTCCCAGAGAACAATGCTCCATGTGAGGGTTTAACTGAACATGGAACCAGCCAGTCATTTCAGTGGAACCCAGGATGGGAGGTGCAGCAACCCAGGAAGGAACTGTGTAAAGTCCTTCTGTCTGATGGTTTGGACCCCTGTGTACTACACGGAAAATCAACATGTCTCTTGCATAATTTGTATGAACAGTACCACTGCCAGCCTGTACTAAAGGGGACAGAGAAAGGACAAATTGAAGGAAAAATCATTTCAAGGGCAGAATTATGGAAGCTGAGCTCTGGCCCAAAGACATCTTCTTGGGCCAAGAGAGCAGTCCACCCATGTGTGTGGAAAGCATGAGTCTCTGCTCGCACTTGGAGAGGGCAGGCACAAGAAGAGTGCTGTCACCCCCGTGCTCAGAGACGGTGGAGCCTGGGCCCTGGGCATTGCAAAGAGTCCAGCCAACACTCCAGTGCTCTGAGAGGGTGGAGACTATGCCCAGGCATTTGTGGGGAGCTTTGCCGCTATCCGGATCCTTGGAGAGGGTGGAGCCTTCACCCCAGTGTTCCAGGAGAGCATGGCTGCTGGGTAAACACTTGGAATGGGTGGGGCTCCCACTTTATTGGGCCTGGAGGATCAAACATCATTCCACAGATGACTCTCAGACCTTGAAATTTAATGGAGTATGCCCTGCTGAGGTTTGGAATTGTTTGGAACCTGTGACCCTTGTTTTCTTTCCAATTTCTTCCTATGGGAATGGGAATGTTTATTCTATGCCTATCCTTTCATTGTATATATGAAGCAGATAACTTGCTCTGTAGGTTTTACAGTTCAACAGAGGGGCGTTGTGCCTCGGGACAGACCACACCCATAATGGATTTTGGTTAGACTTGTACTAAGCATTGTTCCTGAAATGACTTAAGGCTTTTGAAATATTGTGATGGAATGAATGTATTTTGCATGTAGAAAGAACATGTCTTTTTGGGGTGCAGAGAGTAGAGTGTGGTAGATTGTGTATACCCCAGAAAAACATGTTCTTAAATTCAATCCATTTGTGTGGGTGTGAACCCATTAGAAGTAGAACATTTTGATGAGGCTACTTAAGGTATGACCCGTCTCAATTAGGATGGGTCTTAATCCTATTACTAGAGTCCTATTAAGCAAAATGAAATTCAGACAGAGGTAGAGAAAGCCATAGCAAGAAGCTGAAACAGAACCCAGAAGAGAAGGAAGAGGCCAAGAGATACCGCCTTGTTCTTTGCCGTGTGACCAAAGAACCAAGGATCCTGGCAGTCAGCCCCAGAACACTACAGTTTTATAGTTTTGCATTTAAATTTGCAATCCCTTTGTGGATAATTTTTGAATAAGGTGTCTGAGACTTAGGAATTTTTGTCTATGGTTGACCAATTTCTCTAGCACTATTTGTTGAAAACACTATCCTCTATTGAATTGATTATGCACCTATGTAAAAAATCAATTGGGCATATTTGTATGGGTCTATTTCTGCATACTTTATTCTGTTTTATTGATGTATGTGTCCATCCTTTCACCAATACCACACAGTTTTGGTTAATGTAGCCATATAATAAGTTTTGAAATCATGTACATTTGATTAATTTTTGCACGATAAATAATTTTTTCCAAACTTTTACTTTCAACTTGCCTGTAATATTATCTTTTAAATAAGTTTCTTGTAGGTAGCATGTAGTTTGGTCATGTTTTTAAATTACTCTGCCAATCTCTGGTTTTAAATTCATGCATTTAGTCCATTTACATTTAATTTCATTTTTGATATGTTAAGGCTTAAGTCTGCTTTTAAAAAAATTTTTGTTTCATTTGTTCCATTTCCCACATCTCTGTTTTCTTTTCCCTGTCTTCCAGTAGTTATTTGAACATTTTTTAGAATTCTATTTTGATTTAATGATGGTGTTTTTTGAGTGTATTTTTTATATTGCTTTTTTTAGTGGTTACTATAGATAACAGTAACATAATTAGAACTTGGATATGGATGATGATTTATATGCAAGAACTTTCAAAGATGATCATATGATTTTTAAAAAGGCTTACAGCATAGGTTTGAATAGAAGAAGGCTATATTATTTTAAATTTAAGAGGGATGGGGGGGCATCAAGATGATACTTTTCTATTCCTTTCTTGTCTTAAGCAAAGAAGAGAGATACATGGACCATATTATTTGCAAACAATAAGGGCTAAGGGGCCATGCCAGCTGCATTTACAGTGCAGACATAGTTTAATAGAGAGCTATATACTTGGTTCAAATCAAGTTTATGGTATATTAATAATTATTAGGTTGCAGTTAGTAAGTAGACATGTTGTCATAAAAGAGGAGAGAAAGGCAATAAGGAATTCAATTAGTGGCTTAAAAAGAAAAAAACTGTATATGCCAGCCAGATGTTAAAGAGTAAAATCAGACCTTTTAGAAAGAAATCGAAAATAAAAAGAGAATAAATAGGGGGGCCGGCTCGATAGCCCAGTGGATAGGGCGCCGGCATACCACATGGAGGCCCTGGGTTCAATTCCCGGGGACCTCTCCTAGCAGGCAGACCGCCTTGAGAATGGCAAACCGCCATGGGCGGGCCAGAGCCGCCGTGGGCAGGGCAAGAAGCTGCCACGGACAGGGCAAGAGCCGCCACGGGCAGGGCAGGTCGCCCGCGGATGGAGTGCAGCCAGCCACCTGCGAACTGAATCAAGCGCCGGCCGTGAACGGACGCAGAGACCGCCCACAAGCGGGGAAAGCCGCGCCTGCGCAGTGACCACTCTCGGCGAGTCGCCGCAGCGGGGGGAAGGGGAGATATGTAATAAAATAAATAAATCTTTAAAAAAAGAGAATAAATAGGTAGAACTGTAAAATGATTTGCATTTTTAACCACAAGGGGGCAGTAACCAAGATCACAAAATAAATCTGCTCAAGATGTGTTAGCTTTCTTTATAATAACCGCACTAGTCAAAATCCACTCCTTGCACGTTGCCACTTTAAAGCAATGGATTATTTTTCAAGTGTAAATGAAGAGCACTTTAACTAGGGTTGGTTGGTCTACGTGCCATTGAGTTAGCGCTGCCTCAAAGGGAGAACTGGGTACAATCTGGCTCTGCTCCCAGTAGAGAATTATTGCCATGAAGGGGAGGAATGCAATTTGTATGTGAAAAGAACAATATGTATCTGCCTGTTGTCTGTCTTCCTATTAACTGGACATGTCATTTTATGTGATAAAGCATTTAATTGCTTATCTACATATTCTGGTCTATTTTATTCATCAACATTGCTGCTAAGAAGGAAATGCCAGAAATCGAAAGCCGTGGACTGCAAAAAAGCGGATGCTCATGCTCTGTGGCTCAAGCAACCTAGGCTGCCAGCTGTTACATGATTTCCCTCTTCTTAGCAAGGGTGAGGCCACCCAGAGTGCAGATGTGTGGTTGTATCCTGTTAAGGATCTGGGATATTTAGAAACTGAAAAATGAGAATTTTATTTTACAAATTTGAAGTATGATTCTGAAATGTTAAAGTCTGATGAACTTTTCCTATATTAGGTATGTTTTAGAGGTCATTGTTTCTTTGTTTATATGCTATCTAAAAAAATGTACTACATAAAAGTAAAATTAAACTGCAGAAAGTGAAATGAGACTTTGTGTTAGAGTTTCTTCCTAAACAGGAAGCAAAGTGCTACATCTTTATTGGCTTAGGTTGTAATCAATGTGCAAAATGGGGAATACAGATTTTAAAATGTAATTACCTGAAGAATTTAAGGGAAAACATTTTAAAGGCCAAGAAAATAAAATTATTTAGTATAGATATTATACCTAATTGATGAATTAGCAAGATTAAAAAGAACAATAAATAAAAATGAAGTAAATCTGATTTCTTAAAAAAAGATTTTGCAACCTTAAAGTTGTTTTTAATAGAAAAGCAGTTAGCAAAAGTATTCTGGTTAAAAAGTAAACACCTCCAAATATTCTTGCTGACCTGATTTTGTGATAATCAGGGTAGGCTAAACATTCACTGTATTAGAAACTATGCCTGTGTCCCCAGACCTAGTTTTTCTCCCTAGGTCTGGTTTTTAGAATGCTGGTGATAAAC
>PVKH010044058.1:0-10645 GCA_004027955.1 Chaetophractus vellerosus | reverse complement strand
GTGAGCAAGCTAGGAGGAGGAGCCAAAAGCCGGAAATCAACAGAAATAGGAGAAAGAAGGAGAGGAGTTGCCAAGTAATTAAAGGCAAGGAATCTCAAGGATTGTGGCAAGCTAGCACTGAAAGGTTACTGACTCCTTGAGGAAGGAAGTTTTCTAGCTCCAAAACCGTGAGCGAATAAATTTCTGTTGTTTTAGATGGGGGGATTTGTTTCTTTGGTTAAATGTAGGTCTAGCCTTTGGATCTACTTAATGAAATAGGAGTCAGGGGAGGTAATGCATATTATATTTAGAGCCATTTTTTCCCTCAACCTCTTCTTGAGCTTATAGGGTCTTAAGTTTGAGAGATGTGAAAGAATTTTCTGTATATTATATCTTTCATTAAGTCTTGTATTAGGAGTAGGAGGTTTAAACTGTGATCACATTCAAAATGTACTGCGTGTTTTGAACTTAGTCTCGTTCTATTTATTGCAAAATTATAGAAATAGATTCAAGGAGGGATTATAATGAATCTATTTCCAAAACAATCTCTATATCTTTTGCTGGATAAGCACTGACATTATAATAAAGTGAACTTAGTATAGTCTATTCAAAGAATCTGTATTATCTTGATTAGATTATTTTGGTGATGAAAATTGCCTGACACTCAGGAAAAAGAGAATGGCCTGCACTTTTCCAAAAGGTTTACTAGTGGTGAAGCTATCAGTATATAGGATTTTATAGGTATTTACAAAGAGATCATGTGCAATTTAGTCCTGTAAATAGCCTAGCTCTGTTCTTTGATACAATTGTATGTGACTTAATTGCTTATTTAATACTTGTTTCCCAGCTGCATGCTCTTTCACACCTGTTTCAGCTTGTGCCTAGACTAATTGCAAAATGGTTATCAAGTAGCTACGTCCAAATGTGTATTCAACATAACTGATAAAACAAGTATCTCTCCTAGTCACTGGTTCCAGAAAAATGGAAAAGTGTTTATCAGAAATTCAAAGAAAAATAATAAAAAATAAATATGACATTAACCATATACTTAAATATTTGGGGGGATGGGGAGAGAGGGTTGGTTACGAGGAATAGAGAGGATTAGGTCTGGAATAATTACAAGGACCTTTCTTCAGACATCTGTTTTCTTAAAAAAAATCATTTCCTGTCTGTGGGTTAAGAAAAATGGAAATCTAATTTTAACATCAACACCCTATCTGGTTGTTTTCATAGAGTCTTCTAGACATTGAAGTATATTTTGTGAAAACTTTTGTATCACTGTTAAGAGTCACAAGACATCCCTTTAACAAACAGTAACCCTAACATTTACATGAAAAATTGAGACTTATGGTCAATGTTCTAAAAAGAATAGATGAAATTACACTTGACGTCACCAAGCAGTGCTGTTTACTAATTATGGTGAGCATCTGAAGCACATGAGAAGATTATATAGAAAAGATACATCTGAGCCCACTAAGCTTCTTAGGGAATCTCTTCTTTTGCATGGGGAGAGGAGGAGCATGGGAAAGGGTACACCTGAAGTGGAGGCAAAGGATGGGGAACCATGACTGTTGAGGAGCCTGAGTGGAAAGAAATCTGAAACAAGAAGTGTCAGACTTTTAGCTTCTTTTCTACTGGAGGGACTACATTAGAAACAACATAGCATTAAATGTAATACTGTATAATTCAGCTCTTCAGCAGGACATATCCACCCAACCAACGTTCGAGTTATTTGTCTCAAAAATATGGCTGGGTCCCAGTTAGGCAGTCTCTTTTTCTGTCTTGGACCCCAGATTTTCCATTTTTTCCTACTTAGGGGCTACTGTGGGCAGGCTTGGCCATGTTTAACACAATTTCATAGTAGGTTTTCCTGCATTTATTAGAAGAAAACATTTAAAAATACTATAAAATAGATGCTATCTAGTTATACTTGGGATTATCCTAGAAATGTGGTAAAATTCAGATCTCTTATAGAATGAACTAGCAAACTTGGTGTGGGTGATCCCTATTTCTTTGATCTTAATTCATGAATTTATCAAGTTCAACTTACTTTCATGAGGCTCACATGCATGCTTCAAGGGGAATTCGAAAAGCCCTGCCTCTGTGCATCTTATCTTGATTGGGACTGACAATTCTACAAACTTCTCTGTGGATTTAGGTGTACTTTTCCCCAGAATTTTCTGGTGACTAGAGGGAAAACACAATTTCTTCCTCAGAGAAGGAAGATAACAAGAAAACCAAAGAATGATATTTCACTAGAAATAAGCCCCCGACCTTTAATATGACTCCCTAATGGAAAAACATGATATAAATGACATCCATTCTTTCTTTAAAAAAAATAATAATTTTGCTTCTATAGAAGCACTATTCCAAGGCTCTGGCTATGCTGATTGAACTAGAACTGTCTCCGTAACATAATGGACTCAATTATATATGCTTATGCTAATTGTTTGATTTTAATTACCTGTAATTAATGGTGCATGTCTGATTCTTTCGTGACACCATATTGAATGTTTTAATTTGGGCATGAAATGTCTTTCAAGGAGTAAAAAGGATTCATATTCTCTCCATAATTAAGTTTCTAAACTCTTATTATTATATTTTATTATTCAACAAATCCCTTATATATTTTATTATTCAACTACCCCATTATATAAAAATTAAAAAAAAAACATTTTACTTATAACAAAAATATTGGATTTATATGTTAATTGGTATCTATTAAAATGCAAAAAGAGTTCTAAAAATTTCTAATGACTATTACAAGCCAAATTATAACCTAAGCACCTAGTTGTAATAAATTCCTAACTACAGAACTGTATCTCAGCAAAAAGACAAAAATATCTAGAGAAATATCTATGTTAAAATAGTGTTAAATACAAATTAAAAAGTCTTCCATTTGTCATTTATCACTTGTATTGTTAGCTGTAATTCAAGATCAGAATTTAGGATCTTTTCACTTATTAAAATGTATATTAGCTCAATAATAATATATAACAATTAGGTGCTGTGCCCATGACCTTATGGCCTAAAACAGTAGGAAATTGAGAAGCAATTTACTTTAATTTTCCATTCCCATATATTCAAATGTACATGAAAACTGTATTAATACACTTAAATATTTTTCTATTCCAATGACTTTACATAGTTTGTATATATGTAGAAATAAAGAAAAAATACATTGATACGAGATACTTTATTCAATAATATTTATGTATCAATTACTATTTATATAAAGTGTGCTTACTCCAGACTTCAGTTTGGAATTAATTTTGCAATTAATCCTGAATCTCTTGGTGGACATAACTCGTAAAATGTGCATAAATATTTCTTCATCTAGACAAAGATCCCTGTAGGTAGAGACTCTCTTAATTTTCAATCCTGGTGCTTCCAAATTTATTGTTCTCCACCAAATTTCTTAAACATTCTTAATCCAGGCAGTCAAGAAGACCACTACTCAAATAATAAAATCCCATTATTGAAGGCCCAGTATTTGCAGACTCAGAAAACTAATTATCCTCCTTCACTGACTCTATTCACTGACCACCTTCTCTCATGCCATTTCCTGCTCTTCATTTACACTTTTACCTGGCCCTTCCATTCTGACCTCACAGTCTTCTGATTCAAATATTGTTTCTAAGTTAATGATAGCATCTGTCTGCACTGGGGTGGTAGTGCTCATTACTCAGCTTACACCTCATCTTCTTGTGATTGAGGTGGAGTAGGTGGAGGGTCTTCATGAGCAGTATCTAGCCCCACAGTGGAGGCCCGGATTGGAATTCTCAACCATACCAAACCACAGTGCTGCCACTTCTGTGGGACTAATGTGCTTCCTGGGAGATTCTTCTTCTGGGCCCCTCTTACCAGACGAGATCTGCTTGGTTGGATATAAATGAAAATCTAAACAGCCTGAGTTTCTTTTGGCCTTCATTAATTTGAACTGCTTACAATTCTTCCTATAGTGCTCCCTTCTTGTACATCAGAGGCCAAAACTTCAGGGCTCTAGGAGTGCCCATTCCTGACTTTCCTCTCTCCCCACTGCCATCTAACTAGACCCAAGCTTCATTCTAGCCCCAGCCCACTCCTGTCCAAGCAATCATTCAGCATTTGCTTAATCACTTCTAGTAACAAAGAATTCACCTCTATCCAATTCTTGAATATTTTAGATGCTCAGTATGTCCTCCATCATCACTCACAACTTTCCTCTTTTGAATTCTGTGTATTGGTCCTTGGTCTACCAGATTGAAGAAAATAAATATAGAAGATTCCTCAAAATATAACACTAACAGAAGAACATAACTTCTCAGATATGGCCTTATGTACTTATGATGAAATCTATTTTCTATCAGATATATTACCTCACTAAAATATAATAAAATTTAATAAATTATACACCACATTCTTTAAACAGGTACCTTGAGGATGACTCTATGGTCTGTCTTAGTTAGCCAAAGGTTGCCAATACAAAAATACCAGAAATGGGTTGGCTCTTGTAAAGGGGATTTATTCGGAGTAAAAGCTTATAGCTCCAAATCTGCTAGCTGTGAAAATATCCAAATCAAGGCATCATGAGAGATGCTTTCTCACCAAAGGTTGGCTGCTAGCAGATCCTAGAGTCCAGCTACGTGGTTAGACAAGATAATAGGACTGCTGATCTCACTCTAGTTTCTTCTGGAGCTCAGCTGTGGGCAATCAGGCATCTCTCCCTGTACCTTGTCTCCTTGAGCCTCTCAGGGCTTCTCTGTCTTTCTGCAGCTGTAAGCAAACCTGAAGTCCTCTCTCTCACACTGCCCAGTCAGAATAACAAAGCTACCTTTCTTGTATGTCTTTCTCTGTGTGTGTTCTCAATATATATCAGCCCCAGCAAGAGGGAAGATACCCAACCTGACCCAAAAGCTATCTAATCAAGTGATCTATTCAAAGGCCATTTTACTGAATTGAATTCAATCAAAGGGCCCCACACCCAAAATAATGGATTAGTTCAACAATAATCTTTTATGGGATTCACAAAATTTAAACTGTCACATGGTCAAACAAGGATTTTCAAAAATATAGCAGTATAGTATTTTAGTTAAGATTGAGTTTTGAGCCAGAATGCTTGGAAATGAATACCAGGTCTGTCACTTACTAGTGTATGACAATAGCCAAGTAACTTAGCCTTTCTTGTCCTTAATGTTCTCATCTATAAAATGAGGTTGAAGATAATAAGACATTACATCGTAAGAAGGTTGTTAGGTTAAGGGAATTAATTCATGTAAAACATTTAGAATAGTTCCTGACACACAGTGAATGCCTTAAACATGGTTGTACTGTTTTCTTTTGTTTCATACATTACACCTCTACTGATTTAAATTAATATTATTAGACTTTTCTGTGTTAGGTAATGTGCTTTTCCATTAAATTCAATTTTTAAAAAATCATAATTTAATTGATATCATGTTTAAAGTTAAATAAAACATTTAGGTTTTATCTACTTTACTCAAGTTCTCCTTTTATTTGGAGAGGTTTTCTTGCTTTTCAGTTCCTTTATTTAGCTTATAGGACTATAATTGTATGCTTGTGAAAAAGTATCTGGTACAATATTCACCCAATATATTAGTTAGTGTATTTGTCTCTATTTCCTCATCTGTGAATTTTACAAGTACACCTTCTCTGTTATTATATCTCATTTACAAAAAGCTGAATAATTCAAATTTAAGATCAGAACCCCAGTATAGGAGCCATCCAGTCAGGATTCTGTTGATTTATTTAACAATGATTTTTGTAACTCATATATATCTACCCATCATTCCAGCCACATCTATTTGTTTTGTGCACAAAGATACCACAAGAGGAATTGCTAAATTCCTCCACAACCAAAACCGCTTCTCGACTCTCTAGCTATATCCTCTTCATACCTCTCAACTATATCGGTGCTAGTCTTCTTGCTGGTCTGTTTGCATCCCTAACCCTCAGTCTGTTCTCAATAGAGCAGACAGAGTCCTTAAAACCCAAGTCTCATCATGCCACCTCTCTGTCCACAAACCTCTAATTGTTTCCATTTTCTCTCAGAGAAAGAGACAGGATACTTACTATATCCTATAATGTTTCCACAGTACTAGGACATTCTTGTAACAGGTAAACACATCATAAACTTTCTACTTTGTTTCTATAAATTGGAAAATCTTTCCCTGACTCCTACCAAGGACATTTCCCAGGTAGTTCTGGCTTTTTCCCCATTTCAGGAGACGGATTAAAAAGCCTAATTATAAAGTATAAACATAAGATGGAGTTTCTCATTAAGAATCATTTACCAAAGTAATTTCTTTTAGCTTCCATGCAGAATGAAAACTCAACAGAATTGACTTAATTGGCAATGTACTGAGAGAGGTATCAAGCAGAGAGAGACATGTGATGTTCAGTTTTTAGAAAACACATTTTATAAATGATCGTGTTGATCCAGAAACTAGAGGCAGAGATCAACTAGAAATTAATTTCAACCTACCAAAATGGAGTTATAAGTATTAAAACTGGATCAGTTCTGAGCATTGCCTCCAATCTGCAATTTTGGCTTTAACACATCTACGCTGTGAAAACCAATTGGATGGTTTTGCATGTGTGGGCTGAAATATTAGGGCTTTCTGTGTGTGCTTTTATGATTATCAGAATGAAATATGATAGTGCCATTTTTAGCTTGCCATTATCTCTGATGGATGTCATCATAACACAATTGCTTGTACAGCATATGTCAGTAATAAGTCACACTTGTCTAAAACAGCTATTTCACTAGGTAAATCTAGCTTTCATGGTTATATTCTGAATGTGGATTTCAAAATGCTTTAAAAATAGAAAGTGAGGAACTAAAATAATGTAAGTAAAAAACTGATTATGAAAAAAGATTGCTACAAGTAGACATATTGTTCAATGCCATTTAATGCAGACTATAATAGAAATAGTCATCCACACTTATTCCTACACATGAAAAGATAAGAAAATGTATTTTTTTGTTTTGCCATCCCCTCACCACCACTGCATGGGTTTTTATATGTCTTCTAGCCTATTTACTAAAAGCATTCATTTACAGTTCAGGAGAACCCTGCTATGCCTAGCTGTACCTTTTTCTCATGGGCAAAATATAGTAGAGGTTTTCCAAAATCAAACCAGTTCCTTTTGCATTGCAGTTACTGATGTTCTTATTTTGAAAACTGACTTGTTTAAAAATGTAAGCAATAATTTGAGTTCAGAGAGTATTTAGTTTTCAATGATTTTCCAGTATTCTTGTTTTGAAATTGCCAGGAAGAGAAAAAACGTGAGACTTTTTTTTTACCGCCATAGAACCTTAACTCAGTACTTACTGCATAAGAGAGGCTCTGTAACTGTTGTGTAGCTAACTGAAGTAACAGGTAATTTCACAGCATTTTCCAATCTATTTTGTATATAGCAGTTCTGGTGCTCTTATGAAAAAGGAAAATGAACAGTCTCTTAAGATCCTTCTGTAGCTTCCCATTGTGCATAATCTGAAAACACATTCTTCCTTTACCAAGGCTGTGAGATCTTCCTGAATGCATGCCTGCACCTCTCTCAACCTCATGTGGGTTATCACGGACTAAGCTCCAGAACCAGTGAAGGTTTTTCAATTAATTGCCCACCCAAGCTCTTTCCCAGCTCAGATTTGCCTAGAACACTCTTTCTCTTGGTCTCCCTGTCTTTCTCCTTTTAATGATCAAACACTCCTCAGATCTCAACCTAATGTCAACTGAGCCTGGCAATCCTGCCCCACATGTCTGCCATTTAAGCAGCACTATTTTCATTCCTGGCACATAGCATTTATAATCTTTTATTGACTTACTTTTGGTCTTCCTTATAAAGTAAAAAGTAAGCTCGATGTCTGTTTAACCTATGTCTGAAAAGTCAACATTCATTCCCTAGGCCTGGCACAAAGAAGATGCCTAATGAATATTTGTTGAATAAAATAACTGTGGAATTGGTTTTCTTTATGATCTATTTAATTTTGATAATTTTCAAAAATACACAAATTTAGGGAGAATAGTACAGTGAGCATTTCATTATATTTTAAAACTATCAAGGTTTTGCCAAATTTGCTTTATTTTTTTTACAATTTGTTTTCCTTTGACAAGATAGTTTAAAGAAAATTTCAGACACCATGTCAATTCAGTTTACATTTCTAAAACACAGTTCAGTAATCTAAAAAAAGTACATTTGTTTATATCATCACAATGCCATTATCACAACTAATATAATTAATAGTACTCCTTTGGTAGCATCTAATACCTAGTCCAAAATCAGATGTCCTTGATTGTCTCATAAATATATTTATACCATTGATTTGTTCAAATACATATTAAAGAAGTTCCAAAGTTTACATTTTGAGATTGTGTGTGTGTGTATCTTAAGTTTCATTTAGCTTAAATCAAATACCCCTCCTTTGATGTTGGCATGTTATAGTAATGGTACCACATTCTATACCTGTATTCTTTCTCATGATGTCATTTAACTTGTTTTCCTACCCATTATATATTCGAAGAATGGATGTATTCTCTCAGGGTTGGTTAGATTCAGCTTCAAATTTTGAGAAGACTGTGTCATAGAATATAGTGTGTCTTTCAAATTGTATCACATCAAAAAAGCACAAAATGATTGATTATCCCAACTCGAATGAGGATAAAGTGAAAGGTAGGTTTTGGCCATCTGATTACTCTGTTTTGATTTCCCCATCAAACATTTCTCTAGTGGTTTACTTTTTGGTGCTTGGTACCAGAATCAATTGCTTCATCTGGGTATCAAAATGGAGATTTTTCCAGTCTTTTCCTGTACTTTTTTTTTAACCTGGGATTTTTCTGGTTGAGTTGTTGGTGCTAGTGTTGCTTTACTTGTGCATTATTATGATGTGTGTGTGTGTGTGTGTGGAGGGGTTATTGCTACCTAGATTTGTTGAAGCTATTGTCTATTATTTGTTGTTGTTTCATTTCTCTGTCCTAATTGAGCAGTTTGGTTTTCAGGAGGATTTTGAAGAGACTTGAAAAAAAAATCCACTGCATTCCTGCAGTGAAACATCTATGTCACTTTCATATTTCCAAGCCTTCTGCCAATATTCATTTCTATGTGCATCCTCCAACCTATTTCTGTTCCCTTTTTCCCCCTTCAAAACATTTCCGGTCCAATTAGCTATTTTGTCTTTCAATATTAAAGTGGAAGGGAGAGCTGATTTTGCACATATAAACTCTCGTTAATTACACAGCTGTGTGCCAGTTATACAGAATATTCTTTGTCAAAAACTAAAACTTCTCCACATTAGAAAACTGTCACTAAAGCCACTAGAATTTATGAAAGGACTCAAAATAAGTTTTGTCTTCTGTCTTCTTCTCTCCCCTTCCTCCCTGCCCCCCTCCCTTTTTTTACTTTCGCTAGAAATAGCATTGATAGTCTTTGGAATTATAAGAATGTCATCAAAAATTCCTTGCAACTTAGTTGAATTCTCAGGAGAAATGTTAACCAATACGATTTTTATTCATGGTATTAGACTTCTGGTTCAGTTATACCTGCACTGTGATCATTTAAATTGTTCTGTTAATATCCTTTTATCTTGTTAAAATTTGTGTAGCCCCTCTGCCCCTGCCCCCCAGTGTGTTATTTACCCTGGATGAGAAGACTAGTGATTTTACAGCAGAGATTCTCACATCCTTCAAATTGTCTTCTCTTGTTGGGATTGAGCACCATATTCTGTGCTACCCATGTCTAAACCAACCGAAGCACCCAATGTGTGAAGCCTAAACCTAGATATGTTGAAAACAGCTGAAAACGTCCTATATTTGTCTCTTCAAACTGCCACATTACTAATGGAATAACTAAATGTTATTAAAAGAAGCTTTCAAGGAACCAGCTGTGGCTCAACTGGTAGAGCTCTGATTTACCACATGGGAGGCCCCAGGTTTGGTTCCTGGGGCCTCCTCGAGCAGGCAAACTGCCTCGAGCTGGCAAGCCGCTGTGAGCAGGAAAGCTGCTGCGAACAAGCAAAGCCGCGGTGAGCAAGCAAAGCCGCGGTGAGCAAGCAAAGCCGCCGTGAGCAAGCAAGCCACCATGCGTGAGCCGACTCGGTGGAATGCCGCAGCAGGGGGAGACAAGCAGACACAGAAGAATGCAAAAAGCAAATGAACACAGCAAGAACAAGCAGCGTGGGGGGGGGTATATAAATAACTAAAAATAAATCTTAAAAAAAATAAAAAAGGCTTTCAGCGTGTAAGGCATTCAGCTGCTTATTTTGGGTTTCAGGATCACATAATACTCAGAACCACATTATGTTCCTTTCTTCCTACCCATCGTATACACATTGTTGGGCTGTATATTTGGTTTTGCAAGTGTAGATAAAGTTTACCAAATTAAACTAAAAATTTATATGAAGAAGCCAATAAAGATCATCAAAAAATAAACTGGAGTTGTAGGTTATTGTATCTGTTTTCAGTGTAGAAAATGTTGAAGATAACTGAAAGCTGAGGAGGCTTCCATCAACAAAGTGTGATTTGAAGGATATACCAAAACCAAATTACATCAAAATATCTCTCCTTTAGCCTACCATTAATCCTCTTCTAAATTGAAATTATTTTCATCAGGCTTCATTAGAGCCTACCTTCCTACGGCTGCTTATCTCCATAAATATTGAAATTTTTCA
>PVKH010044057.1:0-10647 GCA_004027955.1 Chaetophractus vellerosus | reverse complement strand
TAATGTGTATGATTGCCGAGTTGACAAGGGGTGGACTGTGATGGCTAGGCTAATGTGTCAACTCGGCCAGGTAATTGTGCCCAGCTGTTAGGTCCAGCAAGCCTGGGGCTAATTGCATCTGCATCAATCAGCAAGATTGGATGAAGAATGGATGACGCTGTTATCCATTCAGTTGACTGCTTATAAAAGGGAACTGATTCCAACATTCGGAGAGAATTTCCCAGCTCCTCCTTTGACAGTGAACTTCTCCCAGGAACTCATCGACGACCCTTCATCAGTCTTTCATCAGAGCAAACTCATCCAGGACCCTTCATCAGCCTTTCATCGGAGCCCCTGGCTTGCAGCCTGCCAGCGGAACCTGGACTTGTGTATCCCCACGGTCATGTGAGAGACTCTTATATAATCTTATATTTTTAACAGAGATCTCGTGTTGATTCTGTTTCCCGAGAGAACCCTGACTAGAACAACTACTCAGCAGTAAGAAGGAAAAAAATGCTAACACACAAGATAACATGGATGAATCTTGAAGACCTAATGTTGAGCGAAGCAAGCCAGGCATTGAAGGATGAGGTGTACATGACCTCACTGCTATGAATAAAGGAAATTGAGCAGTCCCTGAGACCTAGGATCTGAAAAATAAGTTTAAAAGAAAGAGAAAGTGAAGAGAAAGTAGTGGTACTTCTTACATAGTGATGTAATCCGTGGTGAGGTGATAGAGCATGGTTGTATGTTGGGGGAATGGGATAGGTGGATGGTGATATTTTTGGGTTTTGCGGTGCAGGGTTTTTGGCTGGGATGCCTGAGTGGGGCAAGTTGTGGAGTCTATTCACCTATTGATGGGTATTTGGGTTGATTCTAACTATTGGCAATAGTAAATAGTGCAGTTATGAACATTTGTGTGTATGTATCTGTTCATGTCTTTGCTTTCACTTTTTCTGGGTTTATACCCAGCAGTGGTATTGCAGGATCATATGGAAGTTCTACGGTTAGTTTTTTGAGGAACATTCTGTTAATCAATTCATCTGGTGATGGACACCTGGGTTGATTTCAACTTTTGGCTGCAGTGAATAATGGTGCTATGAACATTGGTGTGCATATATATGTTTGTGTCTTTGCTTTCAATTATTCTAGGTATATACCCAGCATTGGGACTGCTGGCAGTTCTATATTTAGTCTTTTGAGGAACCACCAAAGTGTCCTCCACAATGGCTGGACCTTTCTACATTCCCAGCAGTGGATGAGGGCTTCCATTCCTCCACATCTTCTTCAACACTTATAGTCCTCTGTCTTTTTAAGAGCCATGAGTCTAATGAGTTTAAGATGTTATCTCATTGTAGTTTTGATTTGCATTTCCCTAATAGCTAGTGATATTGAGCATCTTTCCATGTGATTTTTAGCCATTTGTGTTTCTTCCTTGGAGAAGTGTCTTTTCAAGTTGCTTGCCCCTTTTTAAAATGGGTTGTTTGTCTTTTTATTTCTCTTTTTTGTCTTTTCAGTTGGTCTTACACTCTCCTCCAAGTCATTCTCTCCTGTTTCTTCCTCTCGAACTATAGATCTCCCTTTATAATTTCTTGAAGGGTAGGTTTCTTATTGACATAGTCTCTTAATTTCTGTTTATTGGTGAATATTTTAACTCTCCATCAATTTTTAATGACAGCTTTGATGGATAGAGAATTCTTGGCCAGAAGTTTTTCTTTTTACTATGTCATACCACTGCATTCTTGCCTCCATGTTTTCAGATGAGAAATCAGCACTTAATTTCATTGAGCCTCCCTTGTATCTGATGGTTCTCTTTTCTCTTGTTGCTTTCAGTGTTTTCTCTTTGTCTTAAGCATTGGACAGCTTGATGAGTATATATCTCAGAGTAGAATTGTTGGGATTTATACTCTTTTGAGTGGGCTGCTCTTCCTGGAGATGTACATCCATCTCCCTCAATAGAATTGGGAAGTTATCAGGCATTATTTTCTCCAAAACTCCTCCTGTTCTCTTTCCCTTCTCTTCTCCCTCTTGGATCCATATAAAATGTATGTTTCTGCATTTTTCATTTTCATTCAAATCCCTAAGATCATTCTTGATTTTTTCTATCTTTTTGTCTATCTGTTCTACTATCTGTTTGATTTCAGAAGTATTGTCTTCCACATCACTAATTCTTTCCTCTGCCTGTTCAAACCTGCTGTTTTGTGCTTCCAGTGTATTTTTTAATTTCTTGGATTTTGCAGTTCATCACCATCATATCTGTTATGGTTTTATATATGTTTACAATTTTTTCATTATGTTCTCCCAATATCTTCTTAATATTCTTAATCTCTTCTTTACTTCAATAAGTTAATCCATGATATTTGTTTGGACAGCTTTGATTAGTTTTTCAATGTTCTGCATCTCTTACTGGTTTTTAGTTTGTTCATTGGACTGGGCCATGTCTTCCTGTTTCTAATTTTGTTCTAATTTTATCAATTTTTTTTGCTCTCTGCTCATCTTTTGATCTTGAAGGGTTTATTCAGTTGACTAGCTTCTCTCTTTACTGCAGATTTTTTATTTAGTTACCCTTTTTGTGTGTGTATTACATTTTCTCTTTGATACTTTGTTCTTCATATTCTGTTACTTTCTGTTTTCTCTGTTCCCTTGAAAGAAAAAAAAAGTATGAGTAGAGAAAGTAAAAATGGTAAGAAAAGTAAAAGGATAATTGTAATAATATTAGTAATAATTAGAAGATGAACCATATAAGACCTTGGGAAATGAATATTTAACTCATGTAAGTAGAATAGAGTAATTGGAAGAAAAAGGGTAGTACCAATAATGAAATGGGAAACTGAGTAGAGAAAAATATAAAGAATGAATTACAGGGCCAGAATGATGAGTAGAATGGGAAAGAGGAAAGAAAAAAAAAAGCAAATGGACAATGGCCATATCACAGAATGGAATGAGGCTGCAGCTGCAGGTAGGATAGTCCCATCCATCTTCCCCATGAGACATAAGCCCCTTTGCAATTGGAGGTGCAGTGGACATCACCATCCCAGAATCCTCAGGATTGGAGGAAGAGCTATTGACTAGAGTGCACTTATTGGTGATTCTACCAATGGAAGAAATGATAACATTGATTTGTAGCCAGTGGCCACTGGAGACTGTGGGGGCAGGGAGAGGGAAAAACAGTTGTAATATGAGGGCTTTCTTGGGATTTGGGGATCATCCTGAATAACACTGCAATGACAGATAAAGGCCATTTTATATCATCACAGAACATGCAGAAGTGTGTGAAGAGAGTGTAGATTACAATGGCAAAGCCCCAGGATGTATTTATCAATTGCAATGAATGTGCCACACTAATGAAGAATGTTTTTTAGGATGGTGTGGGAGGTGTGGGAAGTGGGGCATATGGGAATCCCTATATTTTTGTGTGTAATATCTATGTAATCTAAGTATCTTTTAAAAAATAAAAATTAAAATTAAAAATGAAGAAAACAGTATAGCTGAGATAGAAATAAAAACCAGAAAAACTGAGGACTAAAGAAAGAGAAATTGAAGGTAAAAATGACAGAAATCTGAAGATAGAAAGATGAAGGAAGGAAAAGAGCTAGTGTTGGTAGACAAAATTGGTATACACAGAAAAGTGGAAATCATGGAAGAGGAATCACCACAACCAAGAATCAAGCCAGCAGCTCCTTGAGGAATTTATCTCTTTGTTCAGCATTTTCCAGTTCAGTGCCCTCAAGCCTCCTACTCTGTGGGATCCCAAAGCATCTCACTTGGGAGGATCTTGTCCCCACTCAGTCATTTTTTTGTTGAGAGAGATCTATGTTCCTTTGAAAGAAAAAAAAATAGAACTAGAAAAAAGGAAAGAAATTGGAAGACAAAAAGAATAATAGCAATGATAATAGTAAAAGGTAGGAGAGCAAACATACAAGACCTAGGAAATTGAAAAATTAACACAAGTAAGAAACACACAGGAATAAGATTAGGAAAGTGGAATAGAAACAAGAAACAGAACAGAGAAAAACAATATATAGAATGAATTAAGGGACTGGCTGTAGCTCAGTGGATAGGGCACAGGTTTATCACATGGGAGGCCCCAGGTTTGGTTCCCAGGGCCTTTTTGAGCAGGCAGACCACCTTGAGAAGGCAAGCCACCATGGGCAGGGCTAAAGCTGCCACAGGCAGGGTGAAGGCACCTGTGAGCAGGGCAAAACTGCCCACAAGCAGGCAAGGCCACTGCATGGTGAGCTAACTCAGTGGGTCACTGCAACAGGGGGAGACAAGCAGACACAGAAGAATGCAAAAATGAACACAGCAAGAACAAGCAGAAAGGGGGGATATGCAACAAGAAAAAAGATTAAAAAAGAATGAATTAAAAGGCTGGAATGGTGAGAAGAGGGCAAAAGTAAAGAGAAAAGAGAGAAAGGAGAAATTAAAAAAAGAGAAAGTAAACCAAGAAAAAAGAGAGAGGGAGAAATGCAAGCAAGAAAAATTGGAGATCAAATAAAAGATGTGGAATGAAAGAACAACAGGAAAAAAAAAGTTAAAAAGATGATGGGATGACAAGAAATAGCATAGGTGAAATAGATCAGTAAACAAATGAAACAAAGAAAATAAATAAAGAAAAATAAAGAAGCAAAGAAACAAAGGAAGGTGGTAAGAAACAAGCAAGAAAGAAGACAGCAGTGACTCATTTTTTAAAAAACCAAGAGAGAAGAAAAAGAGAAATAAACACAGAAAAACAGCCTTCTTTCTTAGACACCTAAGGATCTTCTCAGGCTGCTGATGTTCCTCAATCTCTCACCTTGGAGCCTGCCCTCTGCAGGTTTTGAACTGGGTTTTAGTGAGTAAAGTAAGGTAAATGAAAGAAAAGGAAACTTTTATGTTTGTGTGTGAGAAAAATAATAGATCCAAGAAAAGCTAATGCAAAGAAAATTTCTGTAAGTTCCCTATCATAAAGTTTCAGCTGGATATCTGATAACCTGGTAAGTCATTTTCAAAGAGCCAGGAACTGAACCTTATATGTGCTAGGCAGGAATTCTTCCACTGAGCTATTCTGCCTCTTCAGGTTAACTAGCCTTTCAGAAGGCTATGTGCCCCTTTACCCTCAGGCAGATTAGACCCCCTACTTTCAGCTGGAGTGGTGCTGATTGTTGCCTCATTCTGCCTCCTTGCTCATGTAATTCCTCCCTTTATCTAGTTGGCTGGGTTTGACTGCCTGCCTGAGGCAATTCTCATTCCCCCTCTCTTTCAATTCTGGATCCCTTCTGATATTCAAGAGGAGTTCATCTGGCTAAACTCACTGCAAAGAAATCACTCACCACCATCCCATTTCCCTCTTCCTTGCAGAGTCTGCTTCACATTCCTTTTTGAAGCAGGGACTAGGGTCTCCACCTAGCTTGTCCACCCTGAGGGCCAGCTCTGTCTGCCCCTTCCAGCCACTGAGGAAAGCAACCTATGAATATTCCTGGCTTCCCTATCTGTCCAGTATGCTACTAGATGACTCAGAGCACCTTCTCATGGAGGTAGACCTCTGCTTTACTTTCTGTTAGATACAATTTGCCAGGAGTTTTACCCTCACTTAATATCTTTGGGGTGGGGGAGAGGAGGTCCTCCCAGTATCTGGGATGTTTAATAACTCATGATTTCTTGTTTTGCTTCATTGTGTCTCTGACCTTCCCTCTTCTGGGAGTTGGTAAGCACGTCCTGGTTTGCTGTGCCACAAAGCAGGCCCGCACAGCAGCCTCTGGCTTTTTCTTTGTTGTTTTAGTGAGAGCTAAGCCTTACCTGTTTAACCCATCAGGAATTTTTCCAGAATCCTGCTTCCTGTATCTTTGACCTTTTGCTCAGCAAAAGACCTCAAAAGACCTCAGCTCTAGAGGTGTTCTTTCCAAAAGGAAGAGTGCTCCCATCAGGGGACACATCAATGTTTACATTGAGCTGGAGGATAAGATTGTCAGCAGACCACTTTGCATTCCTGATGCCTCTGAATCAACTGACAAAGAAGGGAGTTATTGTACTAGCTGCAGTGAATGATTCTAATTTTAGGTCATCTCTTAATGCAACCAGGCTCTGTAGTTAAAGTCAATAGAACCCTGGAAAAATCCATTCCAGGCAGACTACTAAAACCCAGTTATATCAGGATTGAAGAATTGGACCGTTAAACCAGACAAATAGCCACCACTAGCTGAAATGCTTGCTGAGAGTACAGTGAATATGGAATGAGTGGAAGAAAGAGGAAAGAGGTAATTTTGAATATGCACTCACCACATACCCAGTTGCATAAATGAAACATATATTTCCCTTGGTGTGTTGTGGATATGTTTGTATAAACACATAAAGCAAATACCTTTTTTTCTATCTCCCTCATCCCTTTATCATATTAAATAACTATTTTTAAGCTTATGCAATTGTATTTAAATAATAAGATATAAAGGATAATAATTAATATTGCCTAAATATTTGCATCTTCTTCTGGGGCCAGTGTTAGTGCATTACTGGTAGTATGCAGGACAGTTGAATTATTTTAGGTGAAAGTATGTCTAAATTATGACTTTATTTAGAAATTAAGTATCATTTAAGGAAATGTGTATGGGTGATAGGTTTATTAGGTGGGGTCATGATGGTTAATTTCTTGTGTCATCTCTGCTGGGTTATGATGTCCAGTTGCTTTGTGAAACAAGCATTGTCTTGATTGTTATTCTGAGGGTGTTCCTTAGATGGATTTAAGTCATTAGTCTGTTGTTTCCATCTATGGCTGATTGCATTTACAACAATGGAGATTTCCCACAACAATCACAGGAGTCTTCTCTTTCAATCCCTTAAAGGGAATGCTAAGGATTTCATTAGTCACAAAAAAGAACTTCTATCTCTACTTCAGGCATTGATCTACTCCTGGGGATTTCATCATCACATTGATTGGAATTTCCAAAGTGCTGCTGCTGTGGGGGAATTCAATATTACCTTCACCGAGTTTTTGACTTGTCTGCAATACAGAATTTGGGCTCACTAATCCCCATGCTCTAATAAGCTAAATATTATTATAAATATTTTAATATTTACATATATATGTATATGCTTGTATATACTATATCTATCTATCTATCTATCTATCTATCTATCTATCTATCTATCTATCTATCTATCTATCTATCTTTTGCTAGTTTCTTTGCTCTGGAGAGCCTGACTAATATGGCTTTGCAGCCAATATAATAAAGTAGAACTTGATCATAAACTTCTTTGACACCATCTCTCAGGCATCTCCATTTTACTCTTGAACTTACGATGAAGACATTTACTTAATGTCCTTTCCTTGGACACTACCTCTGCTGGTAATAAATGATTGACATCCTTGTGGCTCATGACTTCTGCATTGAGGTCTCTATTCAAATGTTTCCCCAGATACAAATCTTGCCTGAACATTGAGCATCCCTTTTAAAGCTTTCAATTTTACCTGCTTTCATTTCATTTTAGCAGTCATCACCATGTGACCTGTTAGTCAAGTACAACTTCTTTTGCATGTTTCCTTTCTCCATCATCAGATTGCAAGTAAATTTGTTTTAAGCACATTATTCCAAGTGCCTAGGCAGTGCTTGATGCAGGGTTTGACTGAATATTCATTCCTTGAATGAATAAATAAATATTCATAAAAATCTTACACGTATGACAGATTGGGGGAATATTTTGAAAGTAGGGGAGCAATTGCTTATCACATTTTGCACACTTTGCTTAGATTTGATAAACAAACCCAAAAATTAGTTTTCTAACACCAAAATACAAATTATAGCTAGGCTAGTATGGTTGTTTGTTTGAAATTTAATCATGTTATTTTACTCTTTCTGGTTAGTCACATCAAGCACATGGAACCAGGAAAAATACAAAACTTTCAAAATTTCTCCTTTGGGGGTTTTCAGAGGAACCAGAATTACAGTCTTTCCTCTTTGGCTTTTTTCTGTCCATGTATATGACCACCATCATTGGGAACCTTTTCATCATCCTGGTCACCATCAATGACTCCCATCTCCACAACCCCATGTAAATCTTTCTATCCAACCTGTCTTTTATAAACATCTGTTGAACCTCCACCATTCTGCCAAAGATTCTAGTGAACCTACAGACACAGATCAGAATCATAACCTATGCAGGATGTCTCACCCAGATGTACTTTTTCATCCTCTTTATAGAGTTGGAGGACTTCCTCCTGGCTGTGATGCAGCCATATTTCACCCCTTGAACTACATAGTCACTATGAAACCCCAGCAAAGTAGACTGCTGTTTCTGGGATCCTGGATCATGAATGCCATGCATCCCTTATTATAAAGCGTAATGTTTTTATTGATGTTCTTTTGTAAATACTTGGAATTCCCCAGTTTTTTCTGTGACCTTGATCAAATGATCCAACTTTCAGTCCTGTCATCTTCCTCAATAAAAAGTGATGTATTTCACTGCTGGGCTGCTGGTTTTTGGTCCCTTCACTGGTTTCATCTAATCCTACTCCTAGAATTTTTCTTCTGTACATACAATCTCATCAGCTTAGGGGAAGTATAAAGCATTTTCCACCTGTGTGTCTTACCTCACTGTGATCTCCTTATAACACAGTACACTACTAGGAGTGTATCTTACTTCCATTGCATCTCTGATTGCACACTCAAGTACAACAGCCTTAGTGAGGTACACCATGGTCACACCCATGATGAACCCCTTTATCTACAGTCTGAATAATAAAGAAATAATGAGGGCTCTGAAAAGATTCTTCATGGGGGAAGTCATATGTCATTGCTTCTGGGTCATAGGAAGTTCCTATGATTACATGACTCAAAGCTTCAGAGGTGGAAATTGTGATCCTCAGATAAATTCAGGGAAGGGGAACTGCCCTAAATTCAGATATGTTCTTAAATCTGATGAAGAAAAAACTTTAAATCATACATTGCTCTGCCACAGAAAGGAATTGTGTTTGATGATTAGCATCTCCTCACTGAAGTAAGAAATCTAGGTGTTCATATGTAATGGGATATATACACTGGGGTGCAGGACTGAGTAGCACATTTCACACTATTTTATTTGACAAAATATGTGACACTTTTCATTTCTTTAAACAAAATGTCTGCACTTTCTACAAATTTTGTCCTAAACAATAAAAGATATGTGATTGAAAAATCTATGTATATACTAAATCATCTAATGTAACTTCTTACTGTCAATTCACATTAAAATAATCTTTAAACAAAAATTTTACTCACACAGAGTACATATTATAGATATTCAGCTTGCTGATTATTCACAAAATGAATATCCCTGTAAACCAAAACCTTAGAATTTCTAACATATCTGCTGTTTTCTAGACACCTTCCTTATTTTTTCAAAATCTACTCATTTAATTCTAATGTATTTGTGAATTTTGATTATTTTTTAATTAAATAAACAGTATTTCATCAAAATTAAACTTTTTTTCTTCAAAGGACACCATCAAAAACGTATATACACAATAAACAAGAATAGGAGAAAATATTTTCAAATCATTTATCTGTTAAGGGTCTAGTACACAGAATATATAAAGAACACATTCATACCAACAGAGAAAAGATAAACATCCCATTAAAAATGGTCAAAAGTCCAGAAGAGACATTACTCCAAATATATATATATATATAAAGAGAATAACCAATGAGTACATGTGAAGATGCTCGATTTCATCAGTCTTTAGTGAAGTAAATATCATGAGATATTTTTCCAAAAGAAATAAAAAATGAGTATAGAACTGCACATTATAAAAGTGAACCCTAGTGTAATTTATAGACTAAAGTTAATAGTGTAATTATATTTTTCAGCAGTTATTACAAAGTAACAACAATAATACAAAATTTTAATAATAGAGAAGTCTGTATGTGGGAGGACTATATGGTAACTCAGTGCTAGTTCTGCATGATCTTTTGATAAGTCTAAAGATTCTCTAAATAAATGTAGGAAACAAATTAACAATTATAAAAACCTATCAAAAGAAGTTAACACACACGTAAATTGCTTTAGTTTTCATGGACTTCATGAACTTGGGTCTATATATCTGTATGTAATTTAAAATAATTAGTAACTCCTTTTTCTGTACCTATCTCTATGATTGTTTATCTTGAATTGTTAAATGCTTTTTGTGTGATATTTTTATAGCAAATATCTCTTAAATTTCTAGCTATCACTATTCCTCTTTTATACTTTCCAGACTTTATTGTCAATACCATGTTTGTTGATAAAATTGTATTACTCAGATTGGAGGTGGAGGGAAGATGGTGTCAAAAGTTTAGGTTTGCACTCACTGGCTCTCAGGTAGGGGGTGCTGATTGGGAACAAGAGCAGAGGAGCACAGTCTTTGCGGGGAGCTTGGGGCACAGGAATATTGGATCCATTGGTCTGGAGGTGGCTGGAGTGTGGGTTGATCCATGCAGCATAAAATCATGGATTCTCTTTGCCCCAGTGGGTGACATGGGGGTGGAGTTCAATTCCCAGGAGAGGGGGAAGGGAAGTCCATGGCCTCACGAGCAGACCTATGAATGGGATGGTGGGCCCAGAGAGTGGGAGGGTCTGATGGGGGTGGAGAGGGTTTCCATGGGTTTTGTTGCCTGAAGCCACAAGTAGTTTACAAGAAGAAAAAAAAATCAGCCAGCAGGAAACAGCTGCTGAAGAGAA
>PVKH010044056.1:0-10647 GCA_004027955.1 Chaetophractus vellerosus | reverse complement strand
TGGCGGCTTGCCATTCTCAAGGCGGTCTGCCCGCTAGGAGAGGTCCCCGGGAACCGAACCCAGGGCCTCCCATGTGGTTTCCCAGCGAGCTCTTTATCCACTGAGCTATCTAGCCGGGCCCTGTAAGCTTTTATCCTTACAAAATTCTCATTATAAAAATCAATGTAGCTATGCTAATTTTGCATTGGAAGCCCTGTAGCAAACTGAAATGCCTACCATGGGGGGCAATGTGGATGCTAGTATATAATTCTTTCCATGTTTGTCTGGATGATACACTTTCTTGTCATCTTGGTGTTGGGTGTCACAATTGCATTAGGAGCTGGCTAACAATATATGCCATGAATTGATGACTCCCACACCCAGGTGACAGTATATTGGAGGTTTTCTTCTAAGATATGCCTGTGTACCTTAATTGGGATTTCTAGGGTGGTACACTTGTTTTATCCTGGGCATATGGAAAGAAGTATTTTTAACCATACTGAATTCTGCTCATTGACAGATGTGGTTCCATTAAACTAAACCCTAAAAGAGCTGCTAAATCACACATCCACTACAAGGTTAACACTGGCCTCTACATAAAGGCAGGAGGTCAGATTGAGGGGTTGTCTTCTTGGATGACCCACTTTAACAATCCTTGTTACCTTCTTAGGCTCAGGATTCAGACTTTCTGACCAAGGGTCCCTGTTCACTCACAGAACTGTTCAAGCTGTGGGGTATAAATTACAATCCACTCACTCTTGTTTGTACATTCATTCATGACACAGGATAAGGCTCAGAGAGTCTGTGTTCAGGTGTAATGACCAGAATAGGATATTAATAACACCTCTCAGAATGTTCTTGCTAATGCAACATAATTGCCTGGCATACACCACTCAACAGAGATTATTTCAGATCCTGCTTCCTGGGCACCTTTCCAAAATGCATATCTCTTAGGTATTGTCAGAATTTCAATGCTGGGGACCTATTCACACCTAATGTTTCATGCAAGATTATTTTTCTTTAAATTGGGATGATTCTGTCAGCTTAGGGGAAGCTTGACAATTTCCTGTAAGAGGAAGAAGCCATAATTAAATCAGCTACAGTTTTACTCATGTGACACAAACCTATGTGGTAGGAAAGCTTTAAAGATGTGCTTTGGATGGTCCATTGATGGGCACTTGATATTGATGACTGTACTTATGAATGTTTACTTTTGAAAATGTAAAAGCATAGTAATATAGGGTGCTTAAGAGTAACCTCCTGAGAACCTCCTTGTAACTCATTTATGGCCTTTCTCTAAGCCAAGTTCAGCATATGTATGCATTATCTTTAAATCAGTGTGGGACATGACTCCTGTGGATGAGCTTACCTGGAAACAAGATTACTATGAAGAATCAACTAACAATGCAATGGAAAAAGACCTTGACCAAAAGTGGGAAAATGAAAAGACAAATGAGTTCATATGGATAAGCAACTTCAAGCTGTGTTGGGAGTTCATCCCAGAAGTTACAATTATGGACATCTCAGCAGGATCTCATTGACTGTCAAAGTAAATACTTCTGAAATTGGAAGGCTCCTGAGGGCTCTGGAGAAATCCAGATACTATATGCAGGCAGACAGCTCAGGAATATGCTGCCCTGCCAGTGGACCTTACTTTGGAATTTATGCTCTCCAGTGTGACATTGTTGGATTCAGTTGTGTTTTTCCTACACATAGCTTTTCTGCCCCTACTATTTGAACTTATAATTAGTACTAGTGTTGTTAGGTGTATATCCAAGAGACTTAAATCTTTTGGCTGTCCATGAGCGAGCTGGGCTTTGAATCACAGCAGAGTTGCAACACCTACTTTCTAGTTTATTGGATTCACCCAGGACAACTAACAAGGGGATGAGAGTGGACCATCACCATCCCAGGGAACAGAGAGAGTCTGTAACTACAAGCAAGATAGTCCCATCCATTTGCCCCATGGGATCTAAGCCACCTCTCAATTAGAGGGGGAAAGGGCATCACCATCCCAGAATCCTCAGGATTGGGGAATGAAATATGGACTAAAGTAGACATACTGGTATTCTACTATAGACTTATTGTGATTCTAACAATGGAAGAACTTTTATCATTAATATGAAGGTAATGGTCAGTGGAGATTCTGAGGGGAGGGAGAGGGAAAAATAGGTGTAATAGAAGTGCATTTTTGGGACATAGGACTTGTCTTCAATCACATTGCAATGACAGATACAGGCTGTAATGGTTTGAGTTTGATTTAATTATGAATTGCAAAAATATAGATTAGATTATGTTTGTAAGCTGGGCTGTTCATCTGGGCATGATTGAGTTGTGAGTAGGGCTTTAACTGCCACATCAGTGAGACGTTGAGCCCCGCCCCTCGGTGCGGGTGGTCTCAAGTATGGAAGGCTAGATAAGAGGGAGAAGAGATTTGGAGAAGCAGATTTGAAAAGCAGTTCTGATGTTGGAGTGAGCCGATCGCTGGATGGGCTGCAGCTGGCCTTGTGGAGAGACGCAACGCAGAGAGCCTCATGGTCTTCGGCTGAACTCGTGAAGGAAGCAGAGGCTGAGTCCGGAGAGAAACGCAGCCCTGGGAACAAAGGAACCCGGAAGCCTGAGCCCTGGAGACATCGGCAGCCATCTTCCTCCAGGACATGGACTTTGGTATGGGAAGAAATTTATGCTTTGTGGCCTGGTAACTGTAAGCTTCTACCCCAAATAAATACCCTTTATAAAGACCGACCAATCTTTGGTATATTTCAAAAGGCACTCCTGTGGCTGACCAAAACACAGGCCATTATTTATCTTGCCATAATCTACAAAATTGTGTGGGAGAGAGTGTATTCTACAGTATAATTTATAATCAATGCTTAGTGGCAATGCTCCAAAATGTGTTCATCAATTGTAATGAATGTACCATAATAATAAATTATGTTGTTAATATGGGACTATCTGGGAGGGGTAGTGAGTGTGGCATATGGGAATCTCCTATGTTTTTTATGTAACATTTATGTAATCTATGTATCTTTAAAAATTAAAAAAAAATTAAATAAAGAATTGGAAATTCGCATACAGTCCAATTATGCATATTTTATTTCAAAAAACTCACTTTCTTCCATTATAAAAAATGATGCCTTTGCATAGACTTAATTAACAAGTCCACACACAAGGGCTTTGACTGTGATTCACACTTCAAGGTGAACTGTCAATATTATCTGACTTGGGATAGAAGAAACAGACTTTATTACTCAACAATAAATATCACTGATTTGTTCTGCAATAATTACATTTTCTTTCAGAAATAATTTCCAGATTGTCTAAAAGTTCCAATGTGCCTGGCAATGTGTGCCTATACTTGGTGCAGGCCCAATGCTGGGTCCCTTATCTGCATCTGAACTTGTTCATATTTCTGAAAAAAATATGGCTCTATATCCTTTTATTTTTTTTATATTTTTCTAAAAGACACTTAGAGTACATAAATATTTCACAAAAAATAAAGGGATTCCCATATGCCATATGTCCCATACCTCTCAGAACCTCCCACATAAACATCCTTCATTAGTGTGGTATATCAATTGCAATTGACATACACATCCTGGGTCCCTGCCACCAAGCACAGAGCACAGTTCACACTGTAGACCACACTCTCTCCTACACAGTTCTGTGTGTTACATGATGATGCAAAATGGCCTATAAATGTCTTTGTAATGTCACTGAGGATAAATCCCAAGTCCTGAAAAAGCCGCTGTATTACAACTGCTTTTCCCTCTCCCTGTTCCCAGAGCCTCCAGTGGCCAGTGGCTCCACATGAATGTTGTAATTTCTTCCATTACTTGTATCACAATATGTATATAGTAAAACACCAGTAAGCCTTCCCTAGTCCATAGCTTTTCCCCCATCCTAAGGAGTCTGGGATGGTGATGTCCACTCCACCTCAAATTGAGAGGGTCTTATATCCCATGCAGAAGATGGATGGGATCATCCTGCCTGCAGCTGCAGACTCTCTCCATTCCCTGGTATGGCTATTGCCCATCATCATCTCTGTGTCAGGTGTCCTGGGTGAGTCCAGTGAGCTGTAGAGTAGGAGTTGTTGCTCCACTGACATTCTGGGCCAAGCTGGCACTTGGACAGCCCAAAGACTCAAATCTCTGGATGTACACATACAAACCCCAGCAATAAGTATAGGTTTGAATAGAAGGGGCAGATGAACCATGTGCAGGGAAGACATAGTTGAGTCCAACTCCATCATTCTCAGGAGGTCAAACTCCAAAGTAGGGCTCACTGGCAAGCCTCCAAACTCTGGAGCTATCCACCCAGACATAGGACCTGTGTGTCTCCAGAGTCCTCAGGAGCCCCACTATTTGGGGTGATATACAGTTTGGAATTCTATAAGATCCTACTCAGATGTGCCTAACTGTTAACTCTGGGATGACCTACTGACTCATTTTGAAGTCTCTTAGCCATATAAACTCATTTGTCTTTAACTATCCATCTTTTATTCAGGGACTTTTTCCAGTCACATTGCTACTTGGCTCTTGGTAGCAATCCCTGGGTGCCAGGGAGGCTCACCCAGGAGTCATGTTGTACACTGGGAGGAAGGTAATGCATTCATATGCTGAGTTTGGCCTAGAGAAGGCCACATTTGAGCAACAAGGAGGCTTTCAGGAGGAAACCCTTAAGCACCCCATAACAATAGGGTCAGTTTCAATTTCAAGAGCAAAGACTCTTAAGGCTTGTCATCAATATCATGGGCACATCAGTGGATCATCATCTTTTGCCAGTCACTAACCCTGCACATGGGGGCCTGCTGCTGCTCAATTCAAGAATGTGGCAGAGCTCTCCAGGATGGGAATTCAGTATTCTCTCATTTATTGAGTGATTCACCACCCACTGTTACAATGCACCATGAACATTTGAACATTTTTATATACCTTATATTTATGCTCAGGTGAACTTCCTCGAATGCATCCCCCAACCCTGACACCCCACCACAGTTGTAAACTTTCTGTGACCCAAAACTTCTTCAAAGATGAAGCGATTACAGCAGCTGAATAAAAATAATAGGTAAATGAAATAATAAGTTTAAATGTAAGAGATAAAATACAAAAAATTTTGAAAAAATAAAACTAAAATAAAATTAAAAGATTGGGATATTTAAAATTGAAAATATATATATATATTTTACCTTTTGCCTTTCATCACTTCAATATCTGGTGTCCAGCCTCTATTGTGACAACTTCCGCATTTCATTCCCAATATCTCACAATTTTTCATTTTGTTTTCAAAGAAGTTTTAGGTCCCAGCAAAGTCACACACAGAATACAGGAAACTCTCAAATACCCAACATCCTCCACCTTTCCTCCCCCCATATCAATATCTTTTTATATGTGGATGGTGCCTTTGTTTTAACTGATATAAAAATAGTGAAACATAGCTACTAAACATGGTCAATGGTTTTCTATTATGTTTTACACTTTAGGCCCTACACTTTTATAAATTTTGATGATATTTTCTATGTCCTGTGTCCATCATTGTAAGAACATGTAGGATTCTTCTACTTCCCAGTAAATACTCCCTGTTTGATCTATTCTATTCCTCCCTCCTCCTCCCCTTTTGGCCCATGGTGACCCTCTGGCTCCACACATTAGATGACAAGATTCATAGTTATATGAACAAGCCTGGGGACTTGACATATGGTTTTGTCCTCCTTGATTAGGAAGTGCCCATGGTCTCAAGAAATTCTTGCCTGTTTATTTGTGAACAAATCAGTCCTCCTGAGGATTGGAGACCAATGCCTTCCCACTCATTATATGGGGCTCCACCAACTGATACAAAACATTATCACAGAATGATCATTCACACACTCCCCAGAAGCTTGCTCCAGGTTCACCCTGTCTCAGATGTCCACACATCCAACACCCTATACCAGTAACCCTTCCTTGTCACATTGCAATAAGAGCATTCCCAACTTTGTACTTTCAACCACAGACCTGCAAAACACAGTTTTCACCTGGTCCCTCTCCCAACCCTCCCCCCAGTACCCCATGCCTCCCAACCCACCCTTCCCAATCTACCCACCTGTCAAGGTTGCATAACCCAACCCAATAATATCACTAACATCCTGTCATAACCTTTCAATACAAGACTGCACACTTTCACCTTAACAGAGATTATGTCTGTATGAATGTTGGCTCACAACCTTCCTCTCATTTTCTATTTGTTGTAGACCTATCATCCAGGCAATAGCACTCTGAGTCTGCTCAATTTGCTTAATTCATATCAGTGAGGTCATTTACTCTTATCTTTCAATACCTGGCTTGCTTCACTTGACATAAGGTCCTCAGGATTCATCCAAGTTATCCTGTGTGCAAGACTTTATTCCTACTTACAGCTGAGTAATATTCCATTATATGTATGTATCACATTTTGTTTATCCATTCAACACCTGGGTTGATTCAAACTTTTGACAATAGTGAATACCACCACTATGAACATTGGTGTGGATTTTTCTGTTCATGTCTTTGCTTTCAATCTACCCAGCAGTGGAATTGCTGGTTCATATGGAAGTTCTATACTTAGTTTTTTGAGGCACCACCAAGCTGTACAACACAGTGGCTGAAACATTCAACATTCCCACCAAGAGTTGATGACAGTTCCCATTCCTCCACAATCACACCAACACTTATAGTCTGCTGCTTTTTTAATAGCCACCACTCTAATGGGTGTAAGATGGTATTTCATTGTAGTTTCAATTTGCATTTCCCTAAAGGCTAGTGATGTTGAGCATCTTTTCATGTGCTTTCTAGCCATTTGTATATCTTCTTTGGAGAAGTGTCTTTTCAGGTCACTTGCTCTTTTTTAAAATTGGTTGTTTGTCTTATTATTTTTGAAGTGATGGATTTCTTTATATATGCAGGATATTAGGCTCCTATTATATATATGGTTGTCAAATATTTGCTTACATTGGGTAAGCTTCCTTCTTACTTCCTTGATAATGTCCTTGGAGATGCAAAGGTTGTTAATTTTGAGGAGATTCCATTTATTTATGTTTTTCTTTCACTGCTCATGCTTTGTTTGTGAAGTTCATGAAACCATTTCCTATTACAAGGTCCTATAGATGCTTCCCTACATTATCTTCAAAAGTCTTTATGATCTTGGTTCTTATATTTAGATCTTTGATCCATCTTGAGTTGATTTTTATATAAGGTGTGAGATGGTGTTACTCCCTCATTCTTTTTGATATGGATACCCAGTTCCCAAGCACCATTTGTTCAAGAGGCCATTCTCTCCCTGTTTAGTGGACTTGGTGGTCTTTTCTAATATCAGATGACTGTATATGTGAGTATATCAGCGCTTTAAGTTCAGTTCCTTTAGTCAGTATGTCTATCATAGTGCCAATACTATGCAGTTTTGACCAATGTGGCTTTGTAGTATGTTTTAAAGTCAGGTAGTGATATTACTCCAAATTTATTTTTCTTTTTCAATATGTCTTTGGCAATTTGGGGGCTCTTACCCTTCCAAATAAATGTTGTAGTTCATTTTTTCAGTTCATTAAAAAATGTTGTGTTGATTTTTATTGGGATTGCATTAAATCTGTAGATAGTTTGGGAAGGATAGACATCTTAATGATGTTTAGTCTTCTATTCATGAACAGGGAATGTTCTTCCATTTTTTAAAGTCTTCATTGATATCCTTTAACAATGTTGTGTAGTTTTCTATATATGTCATTTCTGTTTTTAGGTAAATTTATTCCTAGGTATTTTATTCATTTAGTTTCTATTATAAAAGGTATTTTATCATGATTTCCCCCTCAGATTGCTCAATATTGGTGTATAGAAAGGTTACTGATTTTTGAGCATTGATCCTATAGCCTATGACTTTCCTGAACTCTTTTATATGTCCTAGAAGCTTTATTGTAGATTTCTGGGGGCTTTCAATGTATAGGATCATGTCATCTGCAAATAGTGAAATTTTTATTTCTTCCTTTCCAGTTTGGATGCCTTTATATCTTATTTTTGCCTTAGTGCTTGAGCAAGTACTTCTAAGACAATGTTAAATAGGAGCAGTGATAGTAGGCATCTGTGTCTTTTTCCCAAACTTAGAGGGAAAGATTTTTGGATTTCACCATTGAAGATTATTTTACCTGTGAGTTTCTTATAGGCAACATATAGTTGAGTCATATTTCCTAATCCATTCTGCAAATCCGTGTATCTTGAGTGTTAAGTTTATTTCATTAACATTCAGTGATTTTACTCTCAAGGAATTACTTATATTAGCCATGTTTTCTTTGTGTTTGGGTATGTCATATGTCATTTTTCTTTCTCTTTTTGTTGTTTTAGTTGTTCTTACCCTCTCTTCCAGCTCCCTCTCTCTCCTATTTTTAACTTTCTGCCTGCAAGGTAGTATTTCTTGAAATGGTAGGTTTCTTATCAGTATACTCTCTTAATTTCTGTTTATCTGTGAATATTTTAAACTCTCCATAATTTTGGTATTCTAGTTTTGCTGGATAGAGAATACATAGCTGAAAATTTTTTCTTTATTGTCAACTATGTCCTACCACTGCTTTCATGCCTCCATGTTTGCAGATGAGAAATCAGCACTTTTTTGAAGGAATTTTGTGCATTTCCAGTTATGTGCAGGACTGTTGAGTATTTTATGCAAATGCATATGTCTGTTTGTAATGCATGAGATTGAGCCCTGGGAGTTAAACACAATACTCTTGATATTCCAAAGAATCCCCATGGAAGCCATAAGGCCAGCAGGAGCCATGCCATTTATTTACTCATATGTCATGATAATGGCTGTCAGGCCATGACTGCACCCATAGAGTGGGGAAACAAAGCTATATAAGGATGGACAGCACAAAGAGGGATGCTAAATAATACATAGAGATGTTCAAGTATGGACATAGTCTATGGAATGATTAACAGTTAGTGTTTACCTACAGGATGGGCAGAACAATAACAGTATATCAAGGACTGGAGAATTAACATCCTTTTTAGCAAACTAATTGCTCTTCTTTGTGCCTCTCTCTCCCCTGCTGAGAGGGAATGGGCCATAGGCTGAAATGCCCCTCCCCTCCTTGCCCTTCTACAGGCAGTTCAAAGAAAGGGTATTCCTTCTGTTTATCCTATATGCCAATACAATGCCCTTTCTGATGTACAATCTGCCTGGCTGTCTTCCATGATGACTGAGCAATCAGAGCATTGGAGCACTGTAGTCAAATATCACAACAGCAATAACAGCAAAGGATTGAAAGCCTACCCACAATTGCTATGAGACTGAAAATATATTATAGATTTCCTTTTGTTCTTTCATACAAAAGATTATCCTGGCTGAACAGTATAAAATGAACACTTTCATTGGTAGTCAACAAAGAACCAAGTATATAGGTTTTTTGAGGTAATTTCTAATACAATGCATTTTTCTTTTTCCAATTTTTTTAGTTTCACTTAGTGACACTAAAAATCAATTCAGGTACAAGAAGAGTTCAGATAGACACACATAGAGTTTCAGTCAGAATATCAGATAATTAACTGTGGTTTCATAACAATGTTTGGAGAACTTTTATTTCTCATGTACTTAAGATTCTCAACCAATGTGCCTGCACAGGCCAGTTGCATGGCCAAAATGACCTTATTTTCCCACAGTTTGTAAAGTTTGAGACATAGGCAACAACAAACTATTATTACTTTTCCTTTTGGGCTGTAGAGTGACTGGCACTTTAAATCATAACCTCAATACATGCATTTGTCTTGCTGTTAGCATTTTAACTGGAGCTGTGGCCAAAACTCCTATCACTGAATTTAAAGTTAGTCCATTTTTGTAAAGATCCTTTATCATCTTTCATCTGATAATTAAAAGGCCATTTTTAAAATGAAATGTCCAAACAATGCCCTGGTCCATAGTATAAGACTGTATGAGGTGACTGTTAAATAGAGTTTCTTGGTCACTGTCAATTTGGGGTGGCAACCCTTGTAGGGCACTTACATTTTCTAGGAAGCAAATAGCTGGCTGATTACAGGAGTCCCATTGCAGTGTCTGCAGCAGTGAAAGCATACTTTGCCCCTTCTGAGAGTAGGAGGGGACTGATATATTCATTGAAGTGAGCATGGTGTACACACATGGGTGATGTTCATGAGCTGTTGAAGAGTAACAGGTAGGTGGAAGTTCTGCCACAGGGTTCAGTAGCCATGCTCTCTGTTTTCCTATGGTGCAACACTGCTGTTGCTAAGGCATCAATGGTATGGCTCTGGATCTTTGTGAGGGTGTCTGCCTCAACAGTCTTGAGAAGGGTGTTAATGGAGGGTGCAGGGACGTGATAGTTAACTGTCAGTTCTGGCAGGCACCCAAGATGTCCTTCAACAGATGTGTACCTTACAAAGTGCAGCCCATTGTCCTGTCTCAATTTTAGTATTTGCAATCCACCTCTGAATAGAGATGGCAGTCTTCAGAGTGACTGACACTATTGGATTAAGCACTATGATTGCAACAAGGCTTGATATACTGGTTATAGTTGCTTCTCTAAAGGGCTATATTGTAGTTTGGGCCCTTTCCACAATTGTAACTAAAACTTAAGGGGTATTTGGTTAGAATTTTGCCTCTACCACAAACTCCACCAAAGCCAATATTGATGCTGGCTATGTCCAATTTACAGGGTAAGTC
>PVKH010044055.1:0-10647 GCA_004027955.1 Chaetophractus vellerosus | reverse complement strand
GAAAGTATAAGGGCATTTAATCTATTTTTTCTTTGGGTTCCTCATGCTTTCAGTGTAAAATCTAAGAAACCATTGCCTGACACAATGTCCTGAAGATGCTTCCATATGTTTTCTTCCAGGAGTTTTATAGTTTTGGTTCTTATATTTAGGTCTTTGGTCCAATTTGAGTTAATTTTTGTGTATGGTATGAGGTAAGGGTCCACCTTCATTCCTTTAAATATGGACATCTAGTTTTCTGGCACCATTTGTTGAAGAGACTTTCCCCACTGAGAGGGCATGGTACCCTTGTCAAAAATCAATTGGCCATGGATGTAATGGCAAATTTCTTTTTGAGTAGGAAGAGTGGTACATCTCAGTATTCTCCTTCATTATAGGCAAAAGTATTTTCTAATCTGCTACAAGTACCCTAGCTGAACTTATGGTTAAACATGGTTCTCAGGCTGTTTCTACAAACTTGGTGAAAGAGACTAACTGTTGTCCCCCAATATCTTTTCTCTCCTTTTCCCTTTAGTAAGGCACATGATTGCCCAGCTAAAGGCATATTTTCCAGCCTCCTTTGTAGCTATGTATGTTCATGTAGCTAAGTTCTGGCTAATGGGATCTGAGTGGAAGTGACATGCACAACTTCTGGGTTATATCCTTAAAAGGAACCAATGTGTTTTCTACTCCCTCCTTTGCCCTCCTTGCTCACTAAAGTGTGAGAAGACAGCAGGAACTGGAGCACTTACCTTACACCATGAAACAGAAGCCATGAAGTAAGGGTGGCAGAGCAGCCAGATAAGCAGACTGACCCCCAACCCCGTAGAACTTCCACAGCGGCCTGTACGCTTAGACTGTTCCATGAGGGAGAAATAAACTTTTACCTTTTCATGCCCCTGTTGTTTTGGCTTTTATTTTAACAGCTAAAATAGTAGCCTAACAAATATCTAGTTCAAGATGTGCTTCTCTGCTCTTCCTGAAATTTCTAGCATCCCTATTTTTGGATTGAGAAGGTTTCTATATCCTAAATACCTATCTATAAATGCCCTAATATTCTGAAGGGATCAGAATGCATAGATAAAAATGATTTTTAAAACATAAACATTATTTTTTAAAACCAAATATTTGGGATAAATACATGGAAGCACATAGAAACTGTCATATAATCCTTATATTTAGTTTTAGGGATATGTGGAAAATTGGAGAGGCTGCAGAAAGGCACCACGGAGATGATTCAAGGGAAACAAGAAAAGGTATGGGGATGGCATAAGTTTGGATTATTTAGTCATAAATCTAGTGGGCGATTTAATATTGCTGTATCAGACAAAGGTCAGTGATTACACTGTACCTTCCACTATGGAAAGGAAACCGCTTTAAACTGTCAAGAAAGTATTAAGAGAGTTTGGAGAAAAGTGTTGTATGAGCCTGTGGTTAATCGTTTTAACTGGTTATTGAGGGAGGTTGTGAAGTCTCTTTCTCTGTAGATATTTAAAAACAGGATAGATTTTGATCTTCCAGAATGACCCATGTTAGTGTTATCCCTGTGAGGGCAGGCAGAAGTGAGTGAGGATGGACTAGATAACCTCAACAAGGTCCCTCACCAAGGGACCAGGGCTTTTTGGGGTAAGATGGACTCCAGCGTCTCTCTCTCTTTTTGATCAGAATGACAATCACTGTGTTTTGTGATTACAGGCAATGAGAAGCAACAAGCTTTGTTTTTTTTTTGTTTGTTTGTTTTCAATGACTACATGCCTTGACCTAGGTCTTTCATTCTGTGAGTTAGAAACTGCACATTTTAATGGTAGGAACAGAATGTTTGTGTGGGTAGGAGAAAAGGATGGAGTCTTGGAGCTAGGAAAGGAGCTTCACAATGTATCCAGATGAGATGAACAGCTGTTTTTATTAAACACGCACGCTCACACAACCTGATTACAAGCGTTGGGAAGCCGGATGATAAACTCTGGGGAAGGCGTGTATGGTGGCATCAGGCCCCAGTCCTAAGCACATCTACATCTTAGGCCTTCAAGATCCTGCTCATGTCCATCAACAGGTTTTAGGCATTTTGCTGAAACAGGTAGGAGTCTCTTGGTAAAACAGGAAGGAGTCAGCAGCCTTTTTTCTCTTTTTTTGTAATAACAGTGAATCTTACTTATTAGGAGGGAAACTCATTAAGGAAACACTGCTGGCTTTCTCCACTATGCCACCCGTTTCCTCTTCTCCAAGCGAGAGCTGCTAATCTCATAGGTGACTTTGAAAGAATCAAGCAAGGATGCCCCACTCAATCTTCTCCCTTCTCTTCTCTCCTAGGATCTCTCTGCCAGCCTTCAAAGAGAGTGCCTTATCACCCTCTCTTTGAGATGCAGGCCCTGCCCTCTGGTAGGGCCCTGTAGAAAAGGGTTTTGATTTTCAAGCTTTGCCTGGGTTTGCTTAATTCAGCAGTATTGGCAAATCATCTTGGCCCTAATCTAAAGCCACATTTTCCAGTGAGCTTTTATCTGAAATAAAGCTGACATTTTGATCTCTTCCTGCCTGCCTTTTATATCTTTCAATACTGTCTGGCACATCGTATGAGGTTAGTAAACAACTGCTGAATGAAAGAATGAATGGACTTGGACAGGGCAATTTATTGACCTCTCAAATCCTCAATGAAATTGTTTTGAATGTGGGGGGTCTACATCAGGGGTTCTTAACCAGGGGTCCGTGAGCTTGAAATGAACTTCAAAAAAAAATATTATTCTTGTGGGGACGTGTTGGTGTGGGTGTGATATATTTATTAAATAATACACAGTATAGTGTGGACTTAGTAAGGGGTCTGTGGTTTTCACCTGACTGGCAAAGGGGTCTGTGGAACAAAAAAGGTTAAGAACCCCTGGTCTATATGTTTTTGTGATCATGGACTCCATCAGTAAAATGTTCGTGCATAGATGCCAATTTATGCATATTTATTTGTAAATGTTAAACATATACTTTTATACTAATATGATATATACTTTTGAAGATACTCTCAAATAGAAATTTGAAAAGGTAAGGAAAATATAAATATGTTTTCCAATATCTTTTTCCTGTACCTCCAATGGATTATTTTGAGAGGTCCATCTGGAGTCCTCTGGACTGGACTTTAAGAACTGTCAAAGTTCAGAAGAGAAGGATTTTGAGTTCTGGAGTAGTCCAGACAGACTCAGGCAGTACAGCAGGGACTCTGTCCCATGCAGCCTGCACTCTCTACCATGTGCTGTAAGGTGACTTTCAATTTAATGGCAGGGATTCAATGAATGTGTGTTGAATTGAATTGGAAGGATAAGGCGGGGCCTGAGCCAAGGATTGATGAATGGGCAGGATTTATAAGCTAGAAAGAAAAAGGGAGGGGTATTCCAAGTGAGAGAACAGATTTATCACAGAAATGGAATAAAGGTTGGCTTTCAACAGACACTGTCTGGAGTGCCAAAATACTGGAGAGTTGCAGGAAATAAAGTTGGTTATCAGAGGAGAGGGGAGAAGAAAGAAGGTGGCAGTTACCCTGGGCCACCAAATCCATGTAGAGAAATCTGGATTTGATTTGGAGTAGAAAAAATATGGAACCAGGGGAAGCATAGAGAGATTGAGAGGTGATGAGTTTGTTTGTTTGGTTGGTTTTTGTTTTTTTTTTATTATTAGAATAATGAAAATGCTCTAAAAATGACTGCAGTGCTGAATGCATAACCGTGTGATTATATCAAATACCACTGATTGTAAATTTTGGATGGATTTATGGTTTATTAATATGTATCAATAAAATTGATTTGTTAAAAAAAACACACACCATATTTTAAGCTCTTTAAGCAGAGAAATGATACTGCTCTTTGTGACATCTCCAAAAACTGGCACAAGTAATGAACTGAAGCAATAAATTTTCATATATATATGTGTGTGTGTGTGTGTGTGTGAGAGAGAGAGAGTGTATATATATACCATTGATGACTGTAAGATTTTAAGAAATAAACATCATCATGGTATCCATGCTCTGTGAAGATTAGACTAGGGACAGGATGCACACTGTGACTGGAAGGAAAAATATCTGGACTTGGTTATAGCAGTTCATAAGAGTCTGGAATGAGACCATGAATATCTGACCAGAGTAATGAAGGATGGTAATGGAGAAGAAAGTATGAAAATAAAAATCATTTAGAAGAAATATGACTAAGCCTTGGGAATCAATGAGATATGAGAGAAGAAAAGGAATAAAGAAAACATGCCTAGAGATGATCCCACCATTTGGAAAATGAACAACCCTACCTTATTTCTTGAACTTTCCCTCGACTCTGACGTGCTATGATGAGTAGCCCCAGTGTGAGGTGATGTCTTCATGCTCCTATTTGAAAGCTTGGGGCTCACTCTATAACCTCAAAGTAAAAGTCTTAAAAGTGAAAGATGGTCTAAATCTTCAGGAGCTAGGTATATTAACTAAATTTGCTGGATGATGCAATTTAGAAATGGCACTCTGCCTTAAAAAAGGAAACGCCACTGTCACGTGAATGCAGTTAACAATTGCTGGTTTGCTGCAGGTGAGTGAACTATCTTTTTGATCACAAGATGAAAATCAATAAGTTCATGCAGCTTTTCAGCCATATTTTTTCCTATACGTGAACACAGTATTGTAAACTATGGACTTAGCTCTGGGATAATTTACCCAACTGAGTAATAAAAAAGATAGGATATGGGGAGTGGATGTGGCTCAAGTGGTTGAGCACCTGCTTCCCACATGGAAGGTCCCAGGTTCAGTTCCCAGTGCCTCCTAAAAACAAACAAACAAAAACCAACAAGCAAACAAACAACCAAAAAAAAAGCAACTCAGGGAAGCTGAAGTGGCTCAGTGGTTGAGCGCTGGCTTCCCACATATGAGGTCCTGGGTTCAATCCTTAGCCCCCAGGACGTAAAAGAGAGAGACAGAGAGACAGAGAGACAGAGAGACAGAGACAGACAGAGAGAGAGAGAGAGAGAGAGAGAGAGAGAGATGGCATAGAGGAGCAGGTCCCAACAATGCTGGAAGAAAGAGAAATCCAAGCATTTTCACCAGCTAACTATAACTCTGTGGACAGGTCACACAATTGCCTGGGTCTGTGCAATTCACCTCTTGAAACCTGTGTGCTAGATCTCTCAATGACTTACTCTAAAAATGGTCTTCTAAGATGTAAGAAACTACCAAAAATTATGTAATGCTGCTCACTCTCCAAAAAGAGCCCTGCAGAAAATACAGCTGCCATCTGGCCTTCTGGCTAACTTCACTTCTTTCCTTTAAGGCAGATATTATTTAACCCAGACCACACAGTTTGTTGGTCTAGTTGGTTCATGAACATTTCAGAGCATAAATTTGTAGCAAGAATGTTTGGCAAGTGACAGAACATTAGCTGCCTGACATCGGAGCGGTTTCCTCGTCTCAGCAGTTAAGCAAGCCTCTCCTAGGCTCTGTGTGCCTGGGTGCCTTCCGCTATGAAGTCAAACTGACTAGCCTTGTCATCCGCAAAGATAATGTGTGCAATACACTTTGAGATGGGTACTGCTCCTGTACATTTACTGGTGCTCTGATATTAACCACGAAGACTTTAAAACCCAGTGCTATTTCACAGTTAACATTAGGATGGTTTACCCGAATGTAAATTGATCCAAGCCATGTCACTATACTTGTCATTTCATGTGAAATGGGAATAAAGTTCTTATTTTCATTATATAAAATATAACCTGTGCTTTAAAACTTAGCCAAGGCATATTAAAGTGAGGAAAAAGTAATTTGGCCTGGGCTGGCTTTTCAAACCCTGTTTAAACTAAGAAAAGAGGTATTTATGAAATCAATCACATCAGTTGTATAGTTGGTTTTCCCCTTTTTAGGTTTCTCAAAAGGAAGAAATCTGTGGTGTGTGTAAATCCATACCTGCCTCCAGAGAAAGTGACAGGCTGAGCTGAGAGTCAGAGCTTCCAAACTTCTGCTGATGCTCAGAAAGGGGAAAACCTTTCAGTGATACAGTGGACGAGCTGTGCCTCTCAGTGGCTTCACAGAGCCTGCAATGCCAAGGACTGCAGCAGAGCCCACTGCATAATTATATAGAAATTGCCAATGAAATGGCCATCAGAAGTAGTAGTAATAAACATCTATCTTAGTGAGGCAGACTATAAGGGTAAGCAGAGGTCCAAAATACTGGCCCAAAAATAAAGGTGAAATAAACAAAATTCAACAGCTGTGAGGAATGTTGGGGGATGATATTATAGTTCTCAAGAAAATATTCAGGTAGGACTTTATACAATTGTAGTCACAAAGTTCACCTAGATTCTAGGACATAATAATTCCACAATCCTTAAGGATTTACTGGGTATTTACTGAGCTGTATTCAGATTTTAATTTCCTATTAAATCTAATTGGAAGCAAGTTTATTGTTCATTTGCATTATTCTATTTCCTTCACTATTTCTTATTGAGAGTGTGACATCATGGAGTCAGAGAAGGGAAAACTATTTCCATATTTTTGGGGAAAAAGCAGTGCTTATGATAGCCCAATTTTTTCCCCTCCTTGTAAGTTAAACACTTATAATTCTTAACACATGTTTTTCCTTGGAACCATTTTTATGCCTGGCTTTATGTAAAATGTGAGAATTTTCTATGTCAGAAAATGGCACTAGTTCATCTCTTATGATTTTCCCATTATATGTTCATTGCCAGTGAGATGGTCTATTCAGAGCAATCATTATTATTTCTATAAATAGACCTGGATAATGTGCTTTTATGTATGTTTACCATTTTCAGTTTCAGAATTGTGTTATTTAGGCTTTGATCAGAAAGGGTGTCGCTTGAAAATACCTAAGGTAACCTAGGTTTTGGTATAATATTCAAATATACTTTGTACATACAAATAATTTGTCCACTTACCAAGAGTGTGCTTACTTACAACAGGTAAGTCAAAACCACAGACATAAATATACCAATAGTGTTGATATTAGGCTTGTAAACGGAAATAGAATTCATGAATTTTACTAATCATTTAATCAAGCATTACATAGATACTTCTCAGTCAAGTTGTAAATTTTTAACATTCAGCCTTTCATGGGGTGTTTTATAAACACACACAATACTCTCAATTGCTAAAGCTTATGAAAAAAGGCTTAGTCATCTCATTTTCACCTTCCAGGTATAGGGATTTTATAAAATTGCAGAATATTGAGGTCAGAGATGGTTTCAGATTCTCTGAATTTGCTAATTCTGTTTGCTAATCATTCCCAAATTGCAATATGTGTTTGCTTCACTATTTAAAAAGGTAGGGGTATGAGTGTGTATACAGACAGACATGCATAAAAATAATCATACACACAATGGAATATGGAACGGGAAAAGCAATCAATCCAGAATGTAAATCTGTAGCTTCTAGTCCTGCTTCCAGCAGCTCAAATATTTCAAGTTTTCTGGGTCCCAGTTTCACCACTTGTAAAGCAGTTGTGGAGACCAAATGTGTGTGTGGAAACCTTTTGTAAACGGAACTATAACACACTAAACACAAGCAAGATCTCGTGCATGTGGGTGTGGATCACTACAGTTTGACCCAATTCAAATGAATGTATAAATGACTGAAGGTTGTTTACCTTCTCTCTCTCACAGACATCTGGATTTTTAAAAAGCTTACTTGTGAGCCCAACCGAATGAAAGTATATGAAGTTGAAAAGAAGCTTATCACAGTAGCAAATATACTGGGGAGTCCACTTGGCCCTGCCCAGGAGCTAGCTCTGGGGTCAGGCCCCCTAACCGTGCCTATTTTGCGCAGCTTCTTCTTCCACTTGAGGAGCCACGTTTTTTCCACAGGCAGCTTCCACAGCAGTGCTGAAGTGGCTCTGGCATGGAGGATGCTGGGAGGAGGGGGGTAGAAGGGGAGTGAGGAGAAATGAAAGGGATGCCTGAAAAGGGAGAGCTGGGGGAGGGCGGCCTTTTATGTCTATTGGAAACTTGTTTGTCAAGTTTTTGTAAGTCAGGGATTGTACGTATATCTAACCAAACTTTACTGCAATTTAAAAAAAAAAGTCATTCACAGCTGACATTTCCTAAATGCCATGTTTAGCTACGAAACACAACCCTGGCAAGACGTCAAAGATACTGCCTTTGTTGCTAAAATCTGGTTTGTTCAGTCACAGCAAATAACTAACAAACTCATGATTATTTTCTCTTAAACTAAGAGGCATTTTCTTATGTATTTCAAGAAGCACTTTAAAAAAAAAAAAAACTACAGTCAATTCAAAGCTATTTGCACTTTCTACAAACTATCTCCAAAATGGGAAGAAAGGATGGTAAGTGGAATCCTTGGCAATAACTAGCCTCCCACCTTGGTGAGGATTTCAGCGGCAGGAGTCTGAAGGAGGTAAGTGAGATGGCTGAATGCGATTCTTTACCAGGCTATTAGACTGCACCTCCAGGATCGTGAGGCTAAAGTTAAAGTCAACTCCTTGTAGAGAGGAGAGGAACATCGACATCCTTTTCTGCTAAGAACAAAGAGCCTTCACTAAAATTCACGGCCTTGGCCAACGTATCTTTTTCTCTTTGGGATAAAAGAGAGGATCCAAGCTAATGATTCACCCTGTTAAAATTATGGACATAGGCAAATGATTACTCATGGTTAGCTAAGCAAAGCTTTGCTTCAGCATGCCTTCCTGAAGCGACTCCTCTCAGAAAGAAACTCACTCCACAAATGTTTAACTTCGTCATGCCTGCACTGACATCACGAGGGTACACTTCCCATGGACACCCCTCTGCATGGTATGGACTGGCTATCTTTCCTGAAGGCCCACTCTGATATTTGTGGAATGTTCTCTTCTCACTAAAGAGAGGACCAGAGAAGTTCTGTCAAGAAAACGTATTAGCTGTGGTTCCCCTGATAGTGTGGCATATTCCCACATTATTTTTAGACTATGGTACGGTCCTTGCAGAAGTCACTGCTTCAGTAAGAGATGATTATGTGTCTATTCCTCAAGGACAAAGTGTCTGAGTGGGAAACACCTTCAGGATATATTTTTTAAAAGAATAAGCCAAACTCAGTCAGATTTCTTTGTGAAGGAGGGAATGTGGCAAGACAGAGGGTGTTTAGATTTAAAGTTTGAAAATTTTGAGTATCACAGCTTTTGGGGGTGGGGGGTGGTGAAGGGTTAGAGAAAAGAGTGAGAAGATCTGGGGACGACATCCATGTGCTCTCATTTTCTTCTGTAGGGGTGTTGACTTCTTTTGAAAAATGAGAGATTTATTTTTATAACAGGCAATGAAGAATGGCTAGGCAGATGTGTGTGGGTTGGTTTTGGCCCCCGATTAGCAGAAAGGAATGATACTGCCTTTATGTTTCACCAAATATATCTGTCAAAGCACATACAAGGGAACTCCACTTGAGTTTCACAATCAAACTCCCAACTTTCATTGCAGTGATCATGCTGTTTCAGGAAAATTTACACAGGGCCAAATTTCCATTTCCAGAACTGCTCTCAGACGTGGTTAACAAATTTCATGGACTTTTTCATCCCCTCCCTGCCTTTGCTCCTCTAGGCTGAAAAGCCTGAAAATAAGCCTGAAAAAAGAGCTTGAAAATTTTTCTGTGCCTTGACCAAGGAGGCAGCTGATGGAGGCCAGATGTAATTCTTATGGTAAAGCAGAAGATAGCACCAAACAGCATCCTTCCTCTCAACAACAGCGAGAATGCTCCCAAACCTTTTAAAGAACGTCCCCCGTCACGTACAACATGTGGATGCTCTTGTCAAAGTGGCTTAGTTGTGACAGCTAAAATTGGAAGGTGGCTTTGAGAACACACTAAAAAGCTCACTGCGTGGCAATTTTTGTGTGTCAGTGTGGGCCCCCACGCTTCTCCTTTTCTCCCTCTTAGAGGGAGGTTAACGGCGCAGCCAATCCTTTCGGAATGCAGCGCTTATCACCACTTAGAGGAATTCATTACCCTTTCTGAACTTCTCTGCTTCCCAGGCCCATGAGGCCAGAACAAGGGAGCCTGTCAGGGGAGCTGCCCCCTGAATTCAGGTGTGCTGGCAGTGAGTTACCGCGTACCTGGTTTTTCCTATAATCAAAAGGGAAGGGCAGAAATTAATCAGTGTGAGGAGAAGAGCCTTCAGGAACAGAGGCTGAGGCCCCTGCCATTAATCCAGTTATTCCAAAGTCAAAGGTTGAAAAGCAAACAAAAAAAGCAGAAGGTTCACAAGAGCATTTTGTAGCTGAGTCTGCACAAGGCCAGAGCAACTGATCAATACGGTGGGGGAAAAAACTAGTTAAACCAGTTATTTAAAAGAGAAGAAAACACTATTTTTTTTTGTCTTTAAAAAAAAACCCAGCTTCTGCCGATTATGTAGTGACTTTTAAAACCAAAATATTTTGTATTTTATGTAGAGCTTGCAAAAACTCATTTTATGTCTTTAATTGTATGCCCTTTTCTATTGTCCTTAAATCATCAGTTTTGCTCACACAAGAAAATAAACTCAGGGCCCGGCTAGATAGCTCAGTGGATAAAGAGCTCGCTGGGAAACCACATGGGAGGCCCCGGGTTCGGTTCCCGGGGACCTCTCCTAGCGGGCAGACCGCCTTGAGAATGGCAAGCCGCCATGGGCGGGCCGGAGCCGCCGTGGGCAGGGCAAAAAGCTGCCACGGACAGGCAAAAGCCGCCACGGGCAGGGC
>PVKH010044054.1:0-10645 GCA_004027955.1 Chaetophractus vellerosus | reverse complement strand
GGGAGTTGCATTAAGGGAAGGAGTGAGTAGGTGGGTATAGGCAGTCAAGGGGTGGGCTAGAGCAAAATATCCCTTTCCTAGTAAACCCCTCTTTTCAAAATAGTCCAGGACAGGACCCAAAAAAGGCAACAGTATGGAGTAAAGGTTGACATGGTTTACAAAAGTAACAAGTATATGCTACATACGAACATATACTACATGCATACATATATAAATAGATATAGATACACGCACTTGCACATGCACCTACGTGTGCGTTTACACATCTCTATCTATCTTTCATCTTGACTAAGTTATTTAGTAAGAATAAAATGTTTAGAACAAAGGGGGAAAGAGAGTAAACGTTAAAGTAGAATTTCATACATTATCAAGGAGTTTATTCCCTTCCTCCAACAGCACTCCCCTCCAAAAATATTGTTAAAGAACCACAAGCAAAAGCCAAATAAATGGCCCCCAAAACAAAGTCTTTCTTAAACGAAATGCATAATGCGTTAAGACCTCATGCATTCCATTTATAATGCATTGCCTGGGAAATTAGAATTCCACAGACATTTTAGGTATTTAAGAGATGGCATGAGATATCTTGCAGGCAGACTCTGGAGCTGTACATTAGATGTCCTTGTAATTGTGTGCATTTGCACCCATCTTCGTCTGGCTAGACAGAAATGAAATGGGAGAAACTTGGAGGCATGAAACAGAAACAGCCTAACGTTTCGAAAAAGAATATCCCCTACTCAGGGACTCAATATAGAGAGGGACACACACACACAAACACACAATTTTCAGCTATATGCCAATTTTGTTCAAGTGTGTGAAATGAAAACAGGCAAGTCATGATCTGAATATTTTTTCTTTCATAATTTGTGATGAGCATACGAACCTTTTCAGTAATTCTGGAAAAACTATAATATAAAGTGAAAATTATTGCTTGCCTCCTTTCTATATTTGAATATTTTTATGAAAAGAACCAGTTGCTTACAATGATACATGAATAAAAAAATCCATTATATGGGGTTCAAAATTATACAAGTAAAAAAAAAAAAATCAATCTTTACCAATCAAGAAAACTGAATACTCTTTTGTTCTCAGTAGCATCTGTTGAGGTCCTTTCTTCTTTTTAAAATATTACCTTAAATGCCCAAATTTGTCCAGCAAAAATTTGTATGAAGATTATTAATTAATTTAAAGTTATGTATCATTATTTATTCATGCAAATGCATAAGTACAAATATCATTAGAAGAAGAAAAACTTTCTTAAAGAAATTAATGCTTAACTATTAACAATATCAATTTAATTTCATAATAATTTTACCAACTAATATGACTATTTGAAAATATTTTCCAATTTTAACAGTCCAATTATAAGTTAAACAATTGTATCGGAGCATCCAAATAAAAAATGAAGGCCCAGAATGGCAAAAGGAATTAACATTTATTAAATGCCCTTTGCCATTTATGAGGGTAAGCACTGAATCCTCACATGAAGCCATAAATATTAGGTTTTCAGCAAACCCAAGAGTAGGAAACTATGTTGTGCAAAGTAGTCTTTGTCTTTCTGTAAAATGTCAACTCTACTGATCTTTGAAAAACCACCACACAATTTTTAAAATCCCTAATGTATCAAGGAATTTTACAAGATTATCAACTTTAGCTTTCCACTTATGTTTATATGTGCATAGACCTCTAATTCCATTTCATTAATGGTTTGACCATTTATTTCATTCATTTATCCAATTAATTTTTATTGGGCCACTAATATGTGCTAAATTGTGGGGATATAAAGATGAATAAGACCCTCTACCCTCAAGAAACTCAGCTGAATGGAAGAGAGGGAATCAGATGAGATGTCTCCAATAAAATAAAATGCAAGTGTAACCAACCTGTGAAGAGTGTGCTATGGAAACACAGACGGGCCCAAGCGTGCTGCCTGCAAGCCTCTGTCCTCACCCCCTCCACCATCTCTCTCCCCAAAATGGTCATCATATCAAAGTAGAGTATGAATCTCATAACGTGTTATCTCATAATACAATGTTATATTTCTATACCTTTAAGTTAAGGAGAAAATGAATTTAAAAGTTACTTTTTTACTAATGCAAAATTTTCTGAAGCTTAAAAGCCTGGGATTAAAAGTATAATTATCAGGAAAGCATCAGGGCCTATATATAGGATAATTTTATGTTAGATCTGATAACAGATTTTTACATCTGATTTTTGCCTTTTACCTACTGGCTCCAGTACAATATAGCTACTTTAATTATTATAAGATAATAAATCCCAATTTTACTGATTTTCTCATTAAAATCTCCTTTGTATCTCTGAGCTAATACCACCTGATACTTTACTGCGTAGGAAATGCCGTTCTCTCACTCAATCCACAATCCGTTCTCTGTTAAAAATGAAATCCAGCCGTATTTGAGATTTGGAGCATAACTTGTACCGTACTTGCTTAGGAGACTTGTAAAGTGGGGAATGTAAGAGACTGTGGCTTGCTTGTTGGATTCAGAAATCAATCATGATTTAAAACCACCTCATTTTTCCAAGAAATCAATGAACTGTTCGGCCTCTGACACCTGACTAAATCGGTATGGGACCAAGGGCCGTCTGGTCTTGGACTGAGTCTGTGCTCCTGAGGTGCTCTGAGGACAGGAGGCCCGCGTCTGCTTTGATCCGCAGGGCGTGAGTCAGGAGGCATTTGTACATCTCTCTGTTGATGGCAGAACTTAGCGTTGTGGTAACCCTGGACAGATCCAGTAGTTGTAATGTTTCCTATGAACTTGTTGACTTCCTGCAGCTGTTGAAAACTCTAATTAATGTTGACTAGAAACATCCGGAGGAGTCTGGCCTTCCTGTTTTTTTTTGACTTCTCAGGACTGCTTGTCAGTAATAAGTAAAACCCCGGCCCAGCCCACTTTTGGAATTGGCAAATTAGCAAATGCAAACTGATGTCACCTGCATTAAACAGGGCAGCTGAACAAAATGACTGCCTTGTTTTGCTTTAAATTTAACTTGAAGAAAGATTTTGAGAACCAGAAAATATGGCCTCTTTTGTTCTACTACCAAGGAATGTGAGAATAAAACTAAAAGGTGCTCAAGGAAAGAATGCAATTATATCATGTGAGGAATTCTCTTTGGAAATCACCGTTCAGGGAAAGTATCTATCATTTGCTGTAACTCTTTGTTGCAGAAAGTATATGACCAACACTCCTGATAGCAACATCCCCTAAACTTAACTGCTACCTGCCTTTGACAGTTGAATGTTCTTCCAAAGGTGAGACTTGTGGATTTTTACTGTACAATAATGACTGACCCCCATTCATTGGCTCCTGTAGACTAGTGTGACCCTGATATAATTGTCCTCCTTAAGCCACCCTGATCTTGCTTTGAGCTTTGTCTTAGCATTTTGGACACTGTGATGGGGTGGGGTAAGAGGTAGTAAAAATCCAATTCCAAGGGTGCTAAAAAATATTACAGACATTTACTGGAAGATTTCTGTGAAGGTGAAGGAAAGATGGTACATCTCTTATCACATAGCAAGGCTTCTTCAAACTCCTCTTTAAAATCTCTGGCTCAAAATCCACCCTACCCCACCCCCAAGTTAGGTGCCACACTTTCTCTTCTCTCCTTCCTCCCTTCTTTTTCCACAGCCACTGGAGTTTCCTGGCTTCTGCTCTCATCCTCCACATCTGTGGTGGTAGATGGTTTCATGTCCCCCACAAAGACACATTCAAGTCCCATCCTGTGGGTGTGAACTCTTCTGTAAATAGGTTCTTCAAAGATCCCTATTTAGATCAGGGCAAACTGAATTAGGCTGGGACTTAATCCAATATGCCTGGAGTCCTAATGCAGAGAGGAAATCTAGACAGAGCTAGACAGGAGCAGTAGAGGTCAGAGGGAGAGACAGAAAGGAACAGATGGACATGTGATGGGGGCAGAGACTGGTTGCCAACAAGCCACCACCAGAACACTGCAGAGAAAGCATGGCCTGTCGATACCCTGATTTTGGACTTCTAGCCTTCAAAATGGTGAAACAATAAATTCCTGTTAAGCCAACCACTGAGTGGTGTTTGTCATAGCATCTCTAGCAAACTGAAACACGTTGGATCATACTCAGGCTCTAACCACCCCCCTTTTCTTATGCAGAAGAAATGTAGTTCAGCAAACCAAAGAGACACTATTCATATTTCCCCTTCCTTGGAAGACAATGAGGGGGAGAGATGGAAAATAAATAATACCTTGATTTTCTGTCTATTCCTGTCACACTTGGCAAGCAACTCAACTGAGTTACAGTGACCTTTACAACTCTCCCCATGAGCCACCATATAGTCTATCACAAATACCATCACCTTTAATCTAATCTCCCCTTCTTGCCATTTATTCAGCCATATTTAGTAGGTGCGAACATGTGAATGAGAACTACCTTCTCATTAGTCCTGAGTGGCTTAATTCAGCAAAGTTGCACTGGCAATTTTAGAAAACTGGATTTCAATCAAAAATCATGTTGGGCAACTTTTTCTCAGCAGTCTTTTATTTTTTATCTAAAAAGAGTGAGAATTTCCTTCTTTGAGCATACAATATTTGTCTACAAAATGCAAATATAAGATTATGTCCTTTGTGAAATACAAGATAACGGATGTGATTGGTATCATAGGACATAATGAGCTATTCTCTTATCTAATCTTTCCACTCCCTTCTTCCCATTGCCTAGTTTAGAAATGCTAGCTGGTAAACAAACAACTTTCCATGCCTCATGAGTTTACAGGAATAAATGAATTCTTCTTGTTTTTGCACAGCCCAGGGCAGGTCAGAGTGGAGCTCAGGTTCTTTATCTTGTGCAAGGGTCGTCACCTGTTTTGTGCCATGGATCTGATGGAGTATAATAATATGTGATATGCAACTATCTGTGATTTCTATCTGTTCTGAAGTCACAGGTACTGCTAAAACTAATGGAATGATACTAAATTTCAGGTAAGTGTTAGTGAAAATAAAGATATGTTTTTCTCCCAGCCAAGCTATATTCATGTACCCCTTAAGAGTCTATAGACTACAAGTTAAGAAACTCTGGTCTAGAGGCTCCATCATCTCCAGGGCTTTGGAGTTTTCCACTGGATCCTCTGAATCTCATCAGTAGGAAAAGGAAGAGAAAGTAAAGAGAGCACACACTTGCCTTGAAGAGGCTGCCATCACTTCTGCTCATATTCCATTGGTGATAATTGTGGCCACTGCCCAATACAAGGGGGCTGAGAAATGTAGGCTGGCTAAGTGCTAAGAAGAGGATGAAAACAGTGAGGTTGGTGAGCATGCAGCCAGTCTCAGCCAGCTTGCTTCTTCCCTGAGCCTCCCTTGCAAATAAAACTCTGGGCCCACTTTCATGGGAGCCCCTCTCACAGACAACTTTGCAGTGGGAACATAGTAGACTCTTGCTTTGTGTTCCTCGTTTTTACATTTGGAGCTTTTAGCATATACCGCTTACTAGGTACTCAGGAAGAGTTCTCTGGAAAGAAAGATATTTCCTTAGCATCAAAATAAAGACCCACCTCTTCTGAAAACTCTCCTCCCTAACTCTAAATCTACTGTAAATTTTCTCAGCTCAGAATAATGTTAAGTGTAGAAACTTCAGTTTGAAATGTCCAATGTCCACCTAGTACAAGCGGTCATGGTAAGCTTGAATCCATGCCTTCAAAACCTTGTCAAGTTTAAACCATGCTTGGAGGCCTCTAGATTTACCTAAAGTGCCACCTTCCTCATCAGCTCATTTAAGTTTTCAAAGCTTAGACATTTTGAAAGTACTTCCTTAAAGTTCAAAAAGTATCTCACATTAAGAAAAACTCCTCCTATATTGGAATTTTCAGAATGATTGTTTCAAGCATGGATGGATGTTGAGTGTACTCAGATCCCTTCTTTAAGCCACCAATAAAATGGTCATATGGTTGTTTTTATTCTTTCATGTTTCAAATCATACCATTAGATTTCCAAATATTGCACTCTTCTTCAATAAATTATATTTGCTCATGATCTATTGGTTTTTTTTTTCAAGATTTTTTTAAATTCATTATATATCCCCCCCTTTCTGCTTGTTCTTGCTGTGTTCATTTTTGCATTCTTCTGTGTCTGCTTGTCTCCCTCCCCGCCCCCCGCCGCTGCGGCGACCCACCAAGTCAGCTCACCACTCAGTGGCCTGCCTGCTCGTGGGGGCTTGCCCTGCCCGCAGTGGCTTGCCTTCTCAAGGAGGTCTGCCCACTCGAGGAGGCCCTGGGAACCGAACCTGGGGCCTCTCACGTGGTAAGCCGGAGCCCTACCAATTGGGCTACAGCCGGCCTGCATGATCTATTGTTTTAATCCCAAGTGGGTATGGTTTTTGTTTGTATATGAGTGTGTTTGTTCATGGGGATTTAGTAATTTATAACCATATTGATCTGTTTGGGGGACAGGAATAAAGATTCCAAACTCTTCTCCCATGCGTGGGAGAGAATTATCTTAGTCAACATAGCAACCCATGGAAGGCTGAGCCTTCTGCATTTTCCCCTCTGGCCACATGTGAGAAGAGCATTGGAGAAATCTTTTTTCTGTAGTTTGCACAGGTTTGGCAGCCCAGTTTCTGTTGTTGGCTTGGGAGATAATGGACTGTCTGAGGGCCTAGAAGGGTTTCTCCAGCAAAGTAACTTCCTTTTAATTATTTTATTTTTAATTCCTTGGGCAGGTATAAAAGCCTACTTCATTTTCTATCTTGGTCCCTGAACCTGACCTGGCACCATTTAGTTCTGTCTTGGTAACAGGCCTTAGGGCTTTTGCCATTGTCCTATGCCTTCAGCCTAAGGGTTCTTTTCTTGGCCTCTGCCTCTGACCCTGGGAGGGTAAGGCAGGCAGGACTTCTGGAAGGCTTTCCAAAGTAACCAACATACTTTAAAATCTTGGTATCTATCTAATAAATCTCCTCCATCTTTATATTCTCAATAGACATCTTCTCTGAGTTCCAAAGGACAGCTGTGTCGACTTTGCCATGGCCACATAATAAGGATTATCACATATCCACAAATGATGGGAGAATTTGTAGAAAGCAATGTACACATAACTGGAAGGCCATCTACAATGTGAGTATCAGCCTCCAGTCTTACACAGAAACAATACACCAAGTCATTGCTTGTCGACTCAAAATCCCGATTAATGACCCATCTGCCAACTTGTCAATCATTCCAAGGTCCTAGATAGTGATATCAGGTTGTGATAGCAGGTTGCCTATATGCCTTTTTCAGGAGAAGCCTAAGGACCCCACATTTTCATCTATATATATATATACACACATATATACATATATGTATATATATAAATCTGTGGAATGTTTTGTTTCAAAGTGGAAGGTAGTGGTGGAGATAAAAAAAAAATCATGCTCGGGTTTTACAGTCTTCTCTGCAATCCTTCCTATGAGTGTGTGGCAGCCTAAGGGATGGGGTCTAAGAGCCTCTAGAGAACAGCAGGTTTGCTTAAAATCCCCACCATTTTCTCAGTTGAAATCATGGAAGGGCTTTAATTATAAGCAAAATTATTACCTTGGCTGTGAGGAAAAGTGTGATACATGAAGCCATCGCCTCCCCATTAGGAATTATTCATGAAATCATCTTTAGTCACTTTGGCCATCAGGACCTGGACACCTAACAGGTACGACTTAATATGCGGTGAGAACGTGAGCAGGCAAAGCCCAAGGATGCTGCAGGTTCTCAGCACTAGGAACCCACATGAAACCCCAGGTGTGTTCTGTTTGTTTTTCGTCACCAGCAAATGTCAATGACTATGAAATACTGTTGGAAGAGGCACTTAACTGAGCAGACAACACAGTAAGACCTGCCTTGAAGGATAGAGCCCTGGGAAGACAGACAGATAAAAGAAGTGCTGCAAAAAATTGATAAAAAGGAGCACTGAAAATGATCTTACACAAGATACATTCTTGTTCAACCATATTCTTACCAAAGCCGTTAAATTATTTATCTCTAGGAAGTTGTTCTCGGACCAAGACTGCCTTCCAAAGTTGTCCAACTAAGAAGTAGACTTCATTCATCCAAGGAAGATACCGGGTAACATAATGGAATCCTGAATTGTTTCATAAAGACTATTTTTTCTCTTCTTATCTGGATTAAAACTATCATAAAAATCATGTTTTCTCCTTTATCTTCATTGTAAATATTCCTAAATATTACTGGACAGTTACTACAAGCTTTTGTGCTCTTTGGCTTCTCCTACACGTTCCTTCTTTTTATTGCCACCTTTCTTAGTTTCCCAGCTGCTAAGACAAATTCCACACAGTGGTTTGGCTGAAACAGTGGGAATGCATTGTCTCATGGTTTTAGAGACTGAAAGCCTTCTTTCCCTTGTGTGGTAGGGAGCATTCTAGCTGGCTGATGATCCTTGGGGTTCCTTGGCTTTCCCATCACATGGCAATGTCCTCTCCTTTCTCTTCCAGGTTCCAGCTGAATTATTGCTTCTAGTTACTCCCTGTGATAACTCCAATTTCCTTTGTTTATAAGGACTTCAGCCATATTGGATTAAGTCCCAATCTAATTCAGTTGGCCACATCTTAACTAAAAATAACATCTTCAAAAGGTCCTATTTACAAATGCACAGAACCAGAGCTTGGGACCTGAATCTGCCTTTTGTGGGTGATATGATTCAATCCCCAGCACCACCCAAACCATGTATTTTCTTCAAAGTCAAGGTCAAACATCTAACTACCTTAAAAAAAAAAAAAAAAAAAAAAACTTCTTTAGCCGTTTCAGGCTCAAAATGGATTTGTCTTCCTTAACGTCTTGCGGACAACATACTTACTGGTATCATGCAATGTAACATTTGATTATTTGTTGTTCTCTTCTCTTTGGGTTTTGCTAAGCATCTGTGATTTATTTTCCTGATTGTATAGTAGGCAAATCAAGGAGAAAGACTGGACTTTCTACTCCAATTCCTTTCCAAACTAGCACTTGATGAGCACTTGAAGCAGGTTGGAGTGGTTTAGAAACCAGAGGTTTGGCATCAGGCCAATGTGGGTTTTAATCCTGGCTGGACTTATTACTGGTTGTATGATCTTGGTAAATTATTAATCCTCTTGGAACATTGGTTTGTTATTCTATCAATCAATTAATCAATCAATCAATCAATCCAGGGCTGGAATCACTATATCAGTAGGCATAAACAGACATTTAGCAGGCCGAGGCCTGTTTAACAGCAAAGCAGCTAGATTCTATGAAGCAAACCCTTTGTTTAGTCAGTTTCAACACTGCACACAGCTACACAGGCCTTTCTACTTCTACAGACGTTGTGTTTAAAGAAGGTTATGATTTACAAGAGCTCCCACCTGCAGCTTTTCATTAGAGTTGCACAGCAACTCAGTAGGTGAGTAGGATATGAGAGGAAACCAAGGCTCAGCAGGATTTACTTATGATCACGGAAGCTAGAAAGAAGTCACACAGCTCTGTTTGTCTGGGATTCCAATTCCCTTTGACATCAAGTTGTTTAACTTTCTCCATAGAAAATAGATACTAGTAGCCTGGCTTTCTTATAAAAAAGAGGCTGAGGAAGTAAATAGAAGCACTATTTACCGCTATTTAATTATTATACGTGGCAGACTAGTGTACTAACAAAGCCAATGTAAATGTGTAGGCCACTGAGTCATGAAATAGTTAACACATTCCAAAACTATATATTTGAGCTTTATTCTAAATTTTCTTCCTCCTTGAATATTAGACCTACACTACATTTATCAACTTTCTTAGGCAAAATGACAAATGCTCTCATAACAATTCAGTTAAAAAAACAAACTCCTCTACCTAGACTTAGAAATGCAATGGAAAGGGAGCCAGTGAGTTTACAGAAATAAAAAATGATGTACAATAAATGCCTAAAATAAAATATTTAGCTTTCTAGCCAAACTCTATAATATCTATTGTATTACAATATGTGATGGTTAGGCTAATGTGTCAATTCAGCCAGGTAATTGTGCCCAGTTCTTTGGTCAAGCAAGCACTGGGCTTATTGTTATACAAGAACATTTATGGACTTTAGTCATCAGTGAGTTTACTGCATAGATGGCTGATCGCATCTACCATCAGCCAGGGAGATTGCCGTCGGCAATGAGCGCTGTTTTTTCCAATCAGTTGACTGCCTTAAAAGGGGAAGTGATTTTAGCATTCAGGGAGAATTTCCCAGCTCCGTCTTTGGACAGCCACCGTCTCCCAGAAACTCATCAAGGACCTTCATTGGACTTTTATTGGAACCCCTGGTTTGCAGCCTTCCTGTGGAACCTGGACTTGTGCATCCCCACGGTCACGTGAGAGTTTTATAAAATTTCATACTATTTACAGATATCTCCTGTTGATTCTGTTTCCCTAGAGAACCCTGACTAATACACCATATATGATATATCCAAGTATATCAACTATGTTGATATCAAAAATGGTGTTCAAGGGGCCCGGCTAGATAGCTCAGTGGATAAAGAGCACGCTGGGATACCACATGGGAGGCCCTGGGTTCGGTTCCCGGGGACCTCTCCTAGCGGGCAGACCGCCTTGAGAATGGCAAGCCGCCATGGGCGGGCCGGAGCCGCCGTGGGCAGGGCAAAAAGCTGCCACGGACAGGGCAAAAGCCGCCACGGGCAGGGCAGGTC
>PVKH010044053.1:0-10649 GCA_004027955.1 Chaetophractus vellerosus | reverse complement strand
GGAACAGAGGAACCTGGAAGCCTGAACCCTGGAGACGTCGGCAGCCATCTTACTCCAACACGTGGACTTTGGTATGGGAAGAAATTTATGCTTTGTGGCCTGGTAACTGTAAGCTTCTACCCCAAATAAATACCCTTTATAAAGACCGACCAATCTTTGGTATATTTCAAAAGGCACGCCTGTGGCTGACCAAAACAGTGTAGAAGCTTACAGTTACCAGGCCACAAAGCATAAGTGTCTTCCCTCACCAAATTTCACGTGTTGGAGCAAGACAGCTGCTGATGTCTGCCAGGGCTCAGGCCTTTGGGTTCCTCTTGGCCAGGGCTGCATTTCTCTCCGGGCTTAGCGCTTCCTCCACAAGGTCAGCTGTAGACTATCAGGCGAATGGCCCTCTCCAACATCAGAACTCCATCTCAAAAATCTGCTTCTCAAATCTGCTGCCTTGCCTTTTATACTTGAGACCACACCCACCGAGGAGCAGGGCTCAATGCCCTCCTGACTTGGCCCAGTTAACACCCTAATAATAAACCAATCATGCCCAGATGAACAGATCAGTTTACAAGCATGATTCAATTTATATTTTTGGAATTCATAATTAGATAAAACTGTCAAACCATTACATTGCTTAAGATCAAAATGTAGAACCCGCAATTTCAAGCTAATATATTTTCACATTATTCTATAGCCCAATTGGAGCAATTTCAATATTTTCAGTAAGTGGCGGACAAAATTATCATTGAATATAAGGAAAATGAAGCTGGAAAAATTTTATACAATCATACACACACACACATATATATAATAAATTGCAAGATTGTGGGGGGTGAATTATTCTATGAGAATAACATCAGGTAACAACATTTATTGGAAGCTTAAATGTTAAATGTGCTCCAGGAAGTATGCCGGAAGATATATGCTTAAAGTACACATGCTCATTATTATTTATTATTATTACTGTCATAATACAATTTTTGTGCCATTATTATTATATTATATAAATCCCTAAGAATTAGTGTGCTATCACTGACTTTCAAATAGGGAGACTTACTAAGCTTTGTTAACTTTATTCCACAAGTTCATACAGGGAGTATTTTACAACTAGCTGTTTAAGAATCAACTACAAATAGATGAGTATGGGGGTCATGGAGTAAAATAATAACCCAAGCAATGTGGACCTGGGCCAGGAAAATAGCCTTGAGAACTGATAAGAAAGCATAGAAGTGATGCTGTATTGTAGAAGTGATAAGGCTTGGAAATTGGTGGCTTTCAGTAGAGAAGGGGAGAAAATGAAAATGCCTGTAAGCCTGAAGGTAAAGTCGTCTATATTTGAAAAATGCTTATGTGATAAGACTGATGACATAACCAAATTTGAATTTTAGGTGCCAAAATACATACAGGTACCTGTATAAAATATAAAATTTGATCTTAAGGGAGTGGAATATATGATAGGAGTGAGAGGAGATGAATGACAACTTACTACTCCACATTTTGACTTAGGGAGACTACATACTGGGATGTTCTCTAAAGCCATTATAAAATTTGAGAGAAGACATATAGTGAGACATTGTGGCCAAGAACTAATTACTAAGGAATATGTGCATTTGGAGACTAGGTGAAGTAAGCTACAGAAGTAAGTCAGACTGTACAGGTTAAAATTAAACCTGTAATCTGTAAGGCAGAGAAAGCAAGAAAACAATTTTCAATAGTTTTTAAATAAGAAAAATAATGATAGAATTTTATAAATTAAGGAGAAAAAGTATACAAGGAAGATTTTCTTAGAGTATTTATGGTTACAGCAATAATTTATTGGTAATGAGAATGTTAAAAATGCAAAGAGCGAAAGAAAAGAGAATTGGTAGCTCAATCTCCCAGAAGAGAAGAGGATAAATGACATCAAAAGCAAAATCATTATGTTTTGATTTTAAGAGAAGAGTTATATCTTTCTCTAAGAAAGGAGAGTGTAGCTAGGATTTAACAGGACAAGGAAGAAATTGGAAAACTCCTATTGAATGCTAACACCAACCTTAGAGAGCTAGGAATTATTGTTATGTGAAGAGAGGATGGGTTTGGATTATCATGAGGGCTTATGTGGGGTGAAAATGTGGCATTCTGAGAAATGTGGAAAGGAGCCATCAGAGCTGAATTAAAGAATGATACATAGTAGAGTCTCATGATTTCTTTTCCAAGGCATTATAGGTTTTCAACATGCATGGATCATGGTTATAATAGAGTGATAGAATTCTAGCTATTATAGGAAAGTATTTTTAATTACAATTATGGTATTTGTTTTGTTTATAATTCTTGATCAAATAAGTTTAAGTCACTTTTTACAATAATCCCTTTATTATTCAACAATCCATGGTAGGATGATTGTTTTCAAATTATTTTCATATATGTTTTCAATTCACTAAGTCATTCAAAAAAGCATTTTCTTAGTGCCCAACATTGTATAAGGAATTGGGGATGAAAACATAGGATGTTACCCTGACATCACAGGATGGTTCTAAATATCAAACCTGCACTCAGCTTCATAAAACTCAGTCTGTGTCAGATTTTATTATAAAAACTCAAGTGAAGGCCAATATCTGCAAAAGTAATTTATCCCCATTTATTTATCACTTACTTGGTGCTACATATTCAATTAATTTTTCTAACCAGTATCTCATTCAATCCTCATTAAACATTTAATCAGGCCAACCTTTTGATGTACTACTATTATTTTCCCCATTTAATAGATGGAGAGACCAACATAAAGAGGTTAAGTAAACTGCTCAAGTAAATATAGCTAAAGCATGGTAGAGCCAGCTGGAACCAAGGTCTTTGTGACTTCAAAACTGGTATATTTTAGTAGATTAATACTAAAGAAAAATAAGAAAAGCAAGGGTAACATCAGAAGTCAAGAACATTTCTAAATACTAAAGAAAAATAAGAAAGAAGGGTAACATCAGAAGTCAAGAACATTTCTAAACCTAAAAAAACCAACCAACCTACCAATCAAGCAAAGAAACCTGAAAACTCCACAGATACACAAACAGACTACCTGAAAAACAAAGCATTATATTTACATCAAAGACAAACTTTTAGCATTTGGAAGTTCAACCACCTGTCTTGACATAATAAAAATTGCCACATTTAATTTTAAATATAAAAGCAAGAAATATTATACAAATGGACTAACCAAGTTCATACCTCCCCATTTTCCCCTTGAAAATGTGATGATCTTCCAGAGTTGCTCATCTGAACATAAAGGTATTGATGACAAACACAGCCATATTTATGTTTAATAGCCTCTGGCAAATTGTCTTCACTCTCTTGCTCTTTAGGATACAATACTACATGAAACTTTTAAAGAAGATCTCATACACCGCTTCTGACAGTATATGAGTACATTTCTACAATTTTCACATAGCACATTTGATTAGATGACGAAATTTGCATCCAGATTTTCCATTGAAGGGTTTGAACTTTCATGTGGTCATAGAGAAATATAATACTTAAAAGCTTTTTTATTTTATTCAAATAGTTTCTGTACCATCTTCACAAGAACTTGGGAAGCAACTAGGATGATACTACTATTGCCACAATATACTGATAAGGAAATTCAAAGTTCAAGTGTTTGAATGACTTACTCGAAGCCAACATGAATTCTGAAAATAGTGAGATGCAATTAAGAATAACTTTTTCTTGGTTGGCATTCTTATTCTCCAGCAATGTTTTCCAAGCAGAATTTCCCAGATTTCTTGTCCCTGTCTTTGTCCATAAAACAATGATTCATAGAATAAGGGCATTGTTTGCTCCTTGATGTATCCCAAGTGATTAGAATAGTATCTGATACATGTGATATATATAATCCTTGAATTGAATTGTCCTATCCACTGGAAATATTGCTTCAGATGATCCAGGGCAGGGCTAGGAATCAAGTCCTAATAAATGAAACACATTATACTAAAGGCAAGCATAATGGATAACCCTTTCATATGTACACTAGACTCAAAGAATATTCCCTCTGTGCTGAACTAAGATGGAGTGAGTAGACATAAAACAAGAGTAGAAACACTTTGTTGAAGAATATTAGAAGAGAAAAACTAATGGTGTAGAAAGTACCTGAATATGACATGGTTCAATCATAATGGTCTTTACCTTTTATTCATATTTCTGTTGCACATATTTTTTGTGTTTTTTTAATCCACATAAGTGCTGTACCAACTTTTCCCTCTCTTTATTCTTGTCACCTCTTTGAGGGTAATGGTGTTTAGAGGAATCTGCTTAAACACCATTATGCAGACTGGCTGAGGAAAAAGAAGGAACTAACCAAAGAGCAAAAATCGCTGAAGCAGGGTTTCCCCTAAAGGTCTCAAGAACTGAGATCTGTGAAAGAAAATATAGACAATAATGATCAAGCACCTTAACCACAACTACAACAAAAACCCCTGAATATTATAAATCCTACAACAGGAGAGTGATCATCTGGCTGTACACAAGATTTCAAACAAATTAATAAATATCCACATACAAATTATAATTTTATTCTCATTGTAAGAGCTGACTACAATGGTTACTGCTGACACTAGCACATTTAACCAGCATTTTCCTTTTACTTGTAATTTCCTTCACTTGTAGCTGTTATTTTGTTTTAGCGGAATGATTTATAACCATGCTCCCATGACCCTCCTTACAGCCAGTTAGCTCAATGACTTCTCAGGCCCAAGCTTGTTCCCTACTGATAATAACCAAAGGACACAACCAATCATAAAAAGCTAATCTGAATCCTTATTTTGAAGATATACACAACCAATTGCAAAGGGTCAAATACTTAAGTTGACAAATATGTCAACTTAGATTTTGTCACTAACCCCACCTCCCTTTTACTCCCATAAAAACCCTAAACACTTCCAACTTGGGGAGACAGACTTGAGCTAGCCTCTTGTCTCCTTACTTGGCTGCCTCATAATAAAGCTCTTCCTCTCTTTGAAACCTTGGTGTCACAGAATTGGATCTTATGCACATTGGGCAATGAGCTCTTGCTTGGTAACATCTTTTGTTCAATTATCCTGGGAAAAAATGAGGGATTGTGAGTTTAAAATATTTTATCTTCCAGGAGTTAGGCTTACAAGCTAGTTAAGATTTCATGATTTAGCCACATAGGAATTAAATTTCCATCCAAAAATAACACATACATATGTAGGCAGCTGGTGCCAATTGGCAGAGGAGTATCAACATGTGCCTCTCATTATTATGCAGTGTTGTACTTAATGTGAAGGAGAACCACACAGCAGCCATTCTCATCTGGGCAGGGCTGTGAATGGTGCCAGTGTGCTGAAAGTTGCAGAAAGCAGGGTTTCTCAAATCACCTATTTAATGTCCTCTTTGAAAGGTTTATAAGTGGTCAAGTTGAGGGATGTCTTATTGAATAAACCCAGAATTCAAAACATTTCAAAGAATAAAATAAGCCACAAAGGATACCTATTAAAAATATAGGGCTTAGCAAGTTAAGTTATGACTTGAGGGAAGCAAATCTGCCTCTGAGCTCAGATAGAACTAGGAACGAAAGAGAAAACTCTCATTTCAATTCAACAAAATCCTTAGGGAAGAAAGTCAGTTCAATCAACTAAGAAAGAACACACCACAGTTCTCAAATTTATATTTTAAAATAAATGATCACATTAGAAACTTAGAGAGTTCAGTGGTTTTTTCATAAACAATGTCTGAAATAAATCACAAATTGCCATAGGCAGCAATAGAGAAAAGTTCTGCTAATTTTTCATAGGAGTAAAATAACTCCATTGGAAGTCATGGGAACAAATTGGTAGATCAAAAAATAATATTTGCAGAATTTGGGAGAAGATAGAATTATTATATGTAGGTTCATGGAAGCTAAATGTTACCAAGAAGTCAATTATAAATTTAAACTTCCAAAGTAACCAAAAATACACTAACTCAATACAATTTAGGGTAAAGCAAAAATTAGAGGAAATTCTTATACCACAATGTTAAAATAAATGCAGAATTTTTCCACCTACATGAAAACCTCAAGGTAGGCATGGCAAGATCTTGTCTGGTGGAGGTCCTGTATCCTAAAAAAAAGAAATGATGAAGTGCTAAGAATCGTTCATACTTTTCACCTACAGTTTAATGTTTCAAAGGCAGAGAGACCTGAGTTTGAAGCTAATCCCTACTTTTCTATTTAACCTCTAGATCTATTAGTTTATTTATCTTTAAAATATTTTTGTGCAGACTACATGAGTAAATGCATGTAAAGTGCACATATTAAGTTGATCAATAAGTGTTACTTCTGATTCTCTATTTATGCCATAGTCTTTTTTTCTCTCTCCCTATTCCTCTTACACTTTCTCCTCCTATCTCTCCTCTTCATCCTCGTTTCTTCCTCTTATGTACTCATTTAGTTCCTAAGGCACTTCATTTTCCTTATAAACACTAACCTGTAAATACTGTTTTTCCCCTTAAAAATGTTAATGAATTAAATCCTCCTTTCTAACTTATATGGTGATTTTGTGCAAATTAAGTTTAAAAAAATAAAGGCCTCTGGGCACATACAACCCTGAGCCACTCAGCTGGCAGGACATTTGGTGAGAGAGCAGAGTGCAACATGGATTTAAACCACAATCTCCATTGCTCACCCCCTCACCAGGTGACACTGAAGTATACAGCATGCACCACTGAATTGCAATCCTGAATTCAATTTCAAATCCCATTATCTAGTTTTCAATGGTAAGTGTTCACATAGACTTGTCTGCTTCACCTACATATAGAATAAGGGGTGTTTGAAACAATGCAGGTTCTTTTAGAGGAGTTCACTGGCTCATCAAGTTGCAATATGGAGACTCTGGTGCTTGATAAATGAGAGTGCATCTTTTCCTGCTAATCTGGACTCACTCAGAAATTTACCTGGACATCCAATTTCCATTCCAGGAATAAATACATTCTTATTAATATTAGAATCTCCATTAGGGCTTATTTTAGTTTCTAATGGCTGCCAATGAAATATACCAGAAATGTGTTGGCTTTTGTAAAGGGAATGTAATAGGTTGTGAAAGTGTCCAAATCAAGGCATCAAGAGATGCTGCCTCAAAAATTGCAGCTGGGGGCAATTAGGCACATGGCTGCTTCATCTAAAGATGCTTTCTCTTGGAGCTCAGCTGTAGGCAATCAAGCACATGGCAGGGCACAATGCTCCTCTCTCCCCTCAACTCCAGGCCTTGACTGTTCAGCCTCGAGCAGCTCTGTGGGCCTAGCCTCTCAGAAGCCTGTTTACATGCCTCTGTGTTCCACTGATTCTAGCCTTCGGCCTCCAGGACCTCTCCTGTCTCTGAGGTGTTTTATTCTGGGTCTGTGGCTTTTTAGTCCTCCATTTATAAAGGACTCCAGTAAGAGGATTAAGACACACACTGAACTAAGTGGGTCACATCTTAAGTTAAGATGCTACTTGCCCAAAGATCCTACTTAAAATTGGCCCACACCCACAGGAATGGATTAACTTTAAGAACATACTTTTCTGGGGTCCATACAGCTTCAACACAGGGTTCTAATACAAGAATAAGAAGATGGACCATAGACATAAATATCTATTAAGATGTATTTTAAAAATAAACTAAAGGTCAGTCTAAAAGAGTTCCTCAGAAATATTAGGCTTACTTCTTATAAAAAATATGACTTTTACTTTCTGTGGGTTACTTAATAGACCATTACCAAGAGAACATTATATTTATTGTGAAGATCTAATTTACATGCTATATAAGAAACGCATTCTAAATTCAAATACATTTTTGGTGGTTTGGAGTTGTTTGTAACCCAGAAAAACATTCTTAAACCAAATGCATTCCTGGGGGTGTGAACCCATTGTAGGCAGGACATTTTGATGAGGTTATTTCAATTGAGGTGTATTCCAATTTGATCAGGATGGGTCTTAATCCTATTACTAGTGTCCTTTATAAGCACAATGAATCTTAGACATACAGAAAGCCACAGGAAGCAAGAAGCTAACATTCAAAGGAACCTGGAAGAGAACTGAGAGGCCATGAGAGGCTACCACATACATGGCGATGTGACAGAGGAGGCCAGGACCAAGGATTGCCTGGCAGCCAGCCCCAGAATACCAGTCTTTGAGAAGAAAGCATCACCTTTGATCACTGATTTGGACTTTTCCTGGCCTCAAAACCATTAGCTATTAAATCCCCATTGTTTAAGACATCCCTTTGCATGGTATTTGCTTGAGCAGCCAAGGAAATGATAACACATTTATTATTGCATAGTTCTTCAAATGAATTTTACACAATGTATTTATATTGATTCTTTAAATGATCATTCAGTTGGAAATCAAACTGATATATACACCTTCCCTAATTATTTATGGGAATTGATATTTCTGAATTATTTCATATGTGGGAGAACCTGGTTCTTTCATAAAATGATATATAATACACATAACTACCAAGATGATAATTTTCCAGTGAGATAATTATTTATACCTTTCATTTAGCATAGTTAATAACCTGTGATACATCAAATACCTGTGACCTATTCAACTTGAGCCCTTTGTTTAACTTTCATTTTTCCAAACTGTGTCTTCAAAACACATCAGTTACTCAAAGCATATCACATTAAACAAAATTTAAAAATTGTATATTGTATTTTATTTAAATGCAGAATTTTGAATGGAAATATTCATCATAATATCTCTTATTAGGTCATAATGTTTGAAATTTTAGCCCAAAATACCTCAGTATACATTTTTACAGCACCATGTATAAACTCAAGACCTAATTATGTAGTCATAATAAGTACTTAAATTTTGATTGTATAGAAAGACAAGGCTGATAATTTTTTAATATATATTATAAGACCATGTATGGCAAGATAACCAAGATAGGAGAGAAAAATTTCTAACTAACGGGCAAGGGTGGTGATTATTTTAATATCCAATGAATGTTTTAATAATCCTTTGGACATTATTATTATTTAATTGATATATTAAGATAGGGATCAAATATAATGGTCAAATCATTTTCTTAATAGTTATTTCCTAGTCCTATTTCCTTATATTTACTACAAAAACTGCCTCAAAGTCACAGTGGTTCGTTTAGAATATAGAATTTCCTCCAGGCAAGATAAGCTCTCTTACAACAAGTCTTGGCTTGGACCAGATCTAGTCCCCCACTCTGCAATAAAGAAACTTAATTTACTTCTAGGAACTAAACTACGTGAGCACTGAGACTGTGATCCAGCTCTCGTCTCTGTCTGTTCTAACCTATATAAGATGTATAACAGTTTCCCTCGCCTTAATCATTGCTCCTCAAGCCCCATCTCTGAAAAGAACTAAAATGTCCTTAACCTAGCTTTACACTCAGCCATAACTTTGTTTTCAGAAGATCTGTTAACGAATGCTTAACTGTAAGTTTCCATGTACTTTTCAAATAATAAATTCCACAGTTGCAAATTACAAAAAATAAACGAAAACAACAAAAGTATTGTTAATGAATTTAGATGAAACATTATCGTCTATTATTTTAAATAAATTGTACAAACTTCACTTTGCATGAAAATTAAAAGGTGCTTATTTATCTGTTTACTTTTTTAGTCTATGACTTTTCTTTCTCCAAAAACTTGAACATGTACCCAAAATAATTCTCCATCTTATTAATCAGATGTCTGATTGTCAGAAACATGTGGAGAATAGAAAATTCACCTGTCATCCCTGGAAAGAAATAATCGGTTAGGCTTTTCTACACTTCCTAGAACCAGAAGACATAATGTTATTCCCTACAGAGTTAGAAGGTGAAGTTCAAGATGCTTGTAAATAATTGTTCCCTCCAAATAAAAAGAAGAAAAATAATATAAGAGATCTAATCTTCTTACTTCTCTCTTTATGTTATAAACAATTCCATTATAATTTTTATCATGAATGTCTTTGAAATCCATAGGGGGGGGAAATGCCTTTACAAACAAGTATTAGAGTCCATAGTTATGAAATTAGTTATAACTAGCTAACGTCCAAAAGTTTGTTCTGATTCTGAAGGTTGGCAATTATCTGTGGAGCTTGTGACTATTTCAATGATTTTCCTGACTCTTATTAAACATAGTGTTTGTCTTAGCCATTTGTCTTTCAATTACACTATTTTAGTTTTATATCTGGTAGTTATTCACCATTAAATGAATTATTTGTTATATTAAACTATTACCTTATTACTATTGTTAACTTATTATTCCCTTCAGAGTTACTAATTATATTAGAACCAAATATATGACCATATTGATTTCCTGAGATATGTAATGCCTGTGAATTTCAGATATTTGTATCCCGATTATTTGATCTTCCTAAATTAAAAAAATGCAAAACCTATAAATAATGTTATATTAACTACAATGTGATATACAACAATACAAATATGATCTAGAGAAAATGTCTTGATCATTTCACTGAATGTAAAATTACCTACTGTAGTGGTTTGAGTTTGAATTAATTATGAATTCCAAAAATATAGATTAGATTATGTTTGTAAGCTGGTCTGTTCATCTGGGCATGATTGAGTTGTGAGTAGGGCGTTAACTGCCACATCAGTGAGACGTTGAGCCCCGCCCCTCGGTGGGGGTGGTCTCAAGTATCGAAGGCTAGATAAGAGGCAGCAGAGAGC
>PVKH010044052.1:0-10652 GCA_004027955.1 Chaetophractus vellerosus | reverse complement strand
ATTCTGAGGAAACACAGCTCCCGCCTGTCCTTCTTGGGGTGGGGATGGAACTATAGGTGTCCAGCGATTCAGTGTGTGAGGGCTGAAAGCACCTGCAGTTACCTAGAGAGGGTGAGGAAACACAGTCCCTCTCCTGTCCTTTCGGAGGTGGTGGTGGAGGCACAGGCACCCAACAGTCGAGTCTGTGCAGGCCAAAAGTGCCTGCAGTTGCCCTGAGAGGCTGAGGAAACCTCAGCACCCTCCTATCCTATGGTGGGGGGGAGAGCAGAGGTGGAGGTGGAATTGAAGGCACTCAACAAATCAGTTTGTGTGGGCCAAAAGTGCCTGCAGGTGCCCAGAGAGGCTGAGGTAACCCAGATCTTCTCCTACCCTATTGGGGTGCAGGGTTGGAGCCCCAGGTGTCTGACTATTCAGTCTGTGCCAGCTGAAAGGATCTGCAGTTACCTGGAGAGGCTGGTGCAGGCCAGCCTCAGCTTCCTGCACGTGTGGCTGGAGCTTAGGCTAGAGCTGCAATCCAATCTGGGTGAAAGAAGCCGGGCGCTACCAGCACTGTGGTTTTCAGTCAGTCCCGCTTCTCCTCTTGCCAGGGGCAGAGTTAAACTGGTAACTACAGCGCTCTTTCTGACTTGGACAGGTTCAAACTTGAGCTGTTCTTAGGATTATACTTTAGCCAGCTGAATTTAATATTCAGTAGCTGAAGTCGGTGCCCAACTGTCTCTTCCTCCCCTGTTTTTGGTAAATGGAGCTTCCAACTCCAGCACGGAATAGCTCCCAAGGCAGCTTGCATCACCAGTGGAGGATAAGCCGCAGGGCTTTACTCACGGATCTTCTCTGCAGATGGGCAGTCTCCTCCTTCCATACTTTAAAGGATGTTGCAGGATGCTCTTCTGGTCTCCTGGAGACCCCAAACACGTGCTTTAGATAGCTCTGGGTGATTAGTAACTGCCCTGTAGCATGAGCTGACTCTAGGAGCTCCTTACTCTGCCGCCATCTTGCCCCTCTTCCGGCTTTATTTATTTTATATTTTATTTTTTTAAGTTCATCATCTTTAGACTTAAGGAATTAAAGGCTAGAGGATGGGTAACTAAGGCAGGCCCAGAGTTTTTTGACTCCTGGGGTCGGACCCAGCTACAACAAACACAGAGATAAATAAAGTGGGCAGCAATTAATAAATTTTGCCTTGAAATTGGAAGGTGGGAAAGTGATAATCCTTGGGGTTCAGGAATGGGGAGCGACAGGATGAAAGCTGTGTCTGAGGAGGGCCATGGAGGTCCCAGCGGGGCAGCCCCTACCCCTGGGACTCGGTTAGAAGGGAAGGGAAACAAGGCCCCTCCCCTCAGTGCTGAGGAAAAGGCCTTTGGCTCCGTCTCCTCCTGCCCTGCTCACTCTATCCCTGGAAGAGACGGGGCCCTCATCCCCTCACCGGTTGGGCCACTGGAAGAAGCTTTTGCTGAACCCGTAAGTGCTGATCATGATGGCACAGGAGGGGCAGCCTTGATCCTCAGGAGAAAGCCAGCAGCAGGAGGGGTCAGGCCTGTGGCAGCCCCTGGGAGTAACAGCCGCCCTGGGCCACTGCGGCCAGGACACAGGTGCTCAGCTCACATGCTGAACTCACACATGCTGAGCCTGCAGCCCTGTCCACTCCAGTGCCCAAATGGGCCAGCACGCCAGCCACCATGGGTGCGTAGAGATCAGAGGTCAGAGGTCAGTGCCGGCCACCCAGGAAGGCCTTGAGTTGGCTGCAGGCGGCGAAGGCCATGGCGGTGGCCGACATGGTCATCATTAAGGTGGCCGGGAGGCCGCTCCACAGGGTCCTGGCACCTCACGATCTTCACAAAGGCACCCATGGCGCTATGAAGCGGGCGAAGTCTGAGACCAGGTGGCACAGTGAGTGAGCACCGTTTGGGCACAGGTACAGGGGCTCCAGGACACCATTGCAGTACAGGAGGCTCCAGATCTGGTCGGAGGCATCAATTCACGGGCCACTGCAGGTCGTGGGGATGGCAGGCGCTCCTCACCACGCCTAGGGGTGTCATGAAGTGACCCTGGCTCCTGAGGCCACCGTTTCCTGGAGGGGGCAATGCCCCCAGGGCCCTTGCCAGTCATCTCGTAGTTTCCATCCAGGCTCAAGGCATGGCACGTGGCAGGCCCAGAGCAGCTCCACTGCCTGTGCGGTGACTGCAGGCTATCGAATTAGGTTTTATTTTCACCCCCATTTTACAGTTAAAAACTTGACCGTAGAATGCTACATACTTGTCCGAGATGACACAGTCAGTAAGAAGCAGAGCCAGGACACAAACCTCTGGGCCACACCAACATAGGACTCACAGGGGCCGGGAACTCATCTCTACATAGAAAATTCTGTATGTCTATCACCAAGGTTTAGTAGGGTTGTTATGTCCCCCAGCTAACATCCAGTGCCCCAGACACCACTAACCACGGCACCACCCTTCCTCTGCAGTGTTGGACCTGCCCTCCTTCCCAGATGAGGTCATCCAGTGAAGAGCCAGGCGCGTCACTCCTTTTTTCTATTTGATTGACATTCTCCTCCATACATAGGCTTGGTATCTGGGCACTTTTCTTCACATCTAGTTAAAAACATGAACAGAAATCTGCCAAGCAAAATTCCTTCCAATTTCTAAGTAACATCCTTAGCCTTTTGCTAGGACTCCATTCTTCTGACAACTTCAGCCATAGTTGGTTTCATGTTGCTCATTTCATATAAATGTCTCCCACTGTCTAACACCACAGAAGGCAGAGTTGGTTTGGAGAGTGGGAATGGAAGATGAGTTCAGTTTGGGACATAGTGAGGTGTTTCTTCTTCCGATCTCTTTCTCTTCCCATGTTCTACACTGCCATCAATACGCTTTCCAAAATAAAGTAGACACCTGACTTTGTTCCTCCCCTTCACTGCCTTCAGGAAAGTTCAAAGTCCTCAACGTGGCATGCGAGAGCATTTGCCATCCTGCCCCTTTCCAGACTCTTATATCACCATCCTTCACCTGAAACATTCTGCCCAAACAGCATTCACCTGTTTACAGGTCTTGGGATGTGTCATGCTGTCTTAGGCCTCCTCTCTTTTGCAACTACCTGGAATATCCTCATCCCTACCCCATTTCCCTCCCCCTCAGAATTGTCCAGTGTTCTTTAAGACACAACCCACATGAAGTCTCCTCTGTGACGTTTCTACAGGTGCTTTGAAGGAGAATCAGTGCCTTACACTTCCTTCTATTATTTTATCTGTAGCATTAGATCTCAGTCTAGTAAACTGTGGGCTCCTTAAAGGCAACAGTCAAGTCTTGTTTATTTCTGAATTTCTAATGTCGACCGCAAAACACAGTTCAGAAAGGGCTTAGTAAACATTTGTAAAAGAATGAATGAATGAACAGAAACTAGGAGCTATTTCATAGGAGATCAGGAGTTGTGGGATATAGAAAGCATAGAAAGTAGTCTAACTTTGGCAAGAGAAAAAGGGTGTCAGTTGAACTCGACTTAGGTAAACATTGACATGCTGGATTGGTGGGTCTTAACCCTCATAATTACCAGGACACTTTTAAAAATTATCAATATTAGGGCCCTACCCCAGAAATTCTGTCTCAATTTTTCTAGACTAGAGCCCCAGTATTGATATTTTTACATTTTTTAGGAGGTACCTGGGATTGGACCTGGGACCTTGTACGTGTGAAGCAGGTGCTCAACCACTGAGCTACACCCACTTCATCCAAGTATTGATATTTTTAATAAACACTGGGATATTCTAATGTGCAGCCAAGGTTAAGAATCCCTGCTCTCGGTAAAGACAGAAATTGTAGTATATAAAAATACCAGTTTTTCAAGTAAATGTAATTTATATGTAGGGAACCCCAGTAGCCATAGAAAGCTGTCTCTGTACCTTCTTTGGCTGACGATACATTTCTGGACAAATTTAATCATGCCCATTAAGCCTTGTGACATGTTTTCTTAACCCATAGTTCCCGATGGATTTTGCTATTATAGGAGCGAAGGCAGTTGCATCTTTCCACTGGGAGTTAGTGGATATTGGCCAGGATCTCTACCCAGAAAGATAACATTCAAATCAGTTTTTCGTTTTTTCTTTTTAAACATCTAAACTGTTGCTAAATGTTTAACGTTGTGGTCAAGGTCTATGCTTGTGAAGTAAATAAGAGAGTTTTTGAAAATGTGATGAAATGTTGTCCCAGGATACAAAACCCTGGACTTTGAGTTAAGGTCTCTATAGCTCAATTCACAAATTGGGGTAGGAAAGGATATAAAGCGATCAAGAATTTCATGCGCAAGTTTCTGTGTTTCTTGTGAAACAAATATGGTCACGTAGTCTTCAGACTAAGGGTCCACATTTTCCTGTTCATGATTAATAAAACATAACATACTAAAATGAAACATTAAATCCAAGAGTTAGCTAATCCTTAGTGATGAGTATAGAACCTAACAATAGAAATAGAAAACAACCACTTGATTTGCCAAAATTCCTTGGATTTTGTCTTAATGGTTTTTCCATTTGCTCTGCCAAATTAAACCTCAATAGTAAGTTTAAATTTGTCTTTAGAACATCATTTTACATTGATTATCAGCCAGCTCCTCGGGTTGTTATCATAGGTTAGTTGTTGAAGTGCAAGTTGAATGATATGGAGAGGAAAATAGGTCAGAGGACAGATCAGCCACACGGTGCTAAAGTTAAACAGAGCCACGAATCACCAACTGGATGATGAAAATAATTGCATCTCATCTCACCAAAAGGCTTTTCAGTAGACCCGTGTGTGTGTGTTTGAAAGAGTTCTTGGACTATCTTGTGGTTCTCAGACATGTTCAAGTGGTAAAGCACTCAGGGCTAATAAGAATTATAATTTACTCATTGTACAGATTCACATCCATTACATTTATATTTAATTATACAAACAAGGAGAAATTTTACTAGCAAAAAAGTAACCATAAGCATGTGCGACTCTCCCAAAGAGCTGTCAAATTGATTTTGTTTGTGTTGTTTCTTTATTTCTCTGTTACTATAATTTTGCATCATTTTCCAAAGTTCCATAGCAGCAAATAAGAGCTGGGTGTCAATGATTCAGGGGAAAAAACTGGGGAGACAAACTTAAAACTGAGAAAGTTCTCTCCACTGCACTGATTTTCAGGAAGTGATTAAAATAAAAGTTGAGCCCTCATGTGGTAGTTTAAGAACAGTATCTCATTAAAAAGCCTCTCAAAGAAACCACAAAGATGGCATGCATTCTTTTAAAGTTATATTTTGAAGCAATTTCAAACAAAAAGAAAATTTGCAAAAATAGAACAGAAAAACTCCCATCTACCCTTCACCAAGAAAGCCCATTCAAGTTTCACCAAACATCCCCTCAGGCATGTTCCTAGAAGTGCTACTGCTGGGTCATGTGGTGATTCTATGTTCTACTTTTTGAGGAACCGCCATATTTGGTGGCATTAATTTTGATTACTTGATTAAGGCGGTGTCTTCCAGTTTCCTCCACATAAATTACTCTTTATTTCCCTTTGCAATGAATAAGTCTTTTATCTGGAGAATTTTTTATAAAATAAATTTTTATCAATGTATATCATTCATACATGAACAGACATAAACAATAAGTGTATAGTAAAAGTTGTGAACTTACAAAACAAACATGCATATCATCGTGAAAATCTCCTATACATCACCCTACCACCACCATCTTGCATTGTTGTGAAATATTTGTTACAAACTGTGAAAGAGCATTGTCAAAATATTACTTCTAACTATAGCTCATGTCTTACATTTGGTGTATTTTCCCCCCAACCTACCCAATTATTGACACCCTGTATTAGTATTATATATTTGTTAACATTCAGGAGAAAACATTTTCATATTTGTCCTGGTAACCTCAGTCCATCATCCACTACTGAGTTCCCTGTGCTATACAATCACATGCTTCGTATAATCCAATCAAAGTGTACACTTAGTGGCTCTCATTTTCATTACAGAGTTGTACTGTCATCACCTCAGTCAATTTTAGAACATTTTCAATACTCCAAAAGGAAAAAATCCCATACTCCCTTATACCCCCTATTGTTGTTCCTTAGATTAAAAAAAAAAAACTTCCTGCCATTCCTGAAAATATTACAATATTTCTGTTAACTATCATCCATAAATTAACATTAGTTGTCATTTTCCCATTTATCACCATATTCGTATCATTCTTATATTTATTCTATAACCACAATCTTCATCCACCACTGAAATCGCTATGTTGTACATTCCCCATATTATTCTCTAGTTTCCTTTCAATTGCCATTTACTTATCTTGGAGATACTTTTAAAACTACGTGAGTATCTTGCTTCTCATGCTAACTTACAAACCCTAGTTTTAGCATCATTTGATATTTCTTTCCAGAATTAAATATTATGATAATATTGTCAAATAGTGATTTTCTTACTCCAGTATTTCTTTTATATTTATTAAGTGGCATTCAATTGTAAGGAAGAAATTTCTCGTCACCCCGTGTATTTGTCAATCTGTCTATTGTTATCGGTGTGGATTCATTGATTACTGTTTTATTCAATGGAGTAAAACCTGTGTTGTGGGTTGAATTGTGTCCCCCCAAAATGATATATTAAAGTCCTAACCCCTGGTGACCCTATTTGGACACAGGATCTTTGAAGATGTTATTAGTTAAATTGAGGCAAAACTGGTTGGGGGTGGACCCTAATCCAAGAAAACTGATGCCCTTGTAAGAAGAAATTGGACACAGAGATACAGAGGGGAGAACCCCATGTGAGAAGTGAGGCAGAGAACATCATGGGCTGCTGACAAGCCACACCAGAAGCCAGGAGAGAGGCATGGAATAGATTCTTCCCTACAGACTTTGAAGGAAGCATGCCCTTACTGACACCTTAATTTTGAACTTCGGGATTCTAGAACTGTGAAACAATACATTTTGTCTGTTTTAAGCCACTTAGTTTATGGTACTTTGTAACAGCAACCCTGGAAAACAAAGACAATCTGTTACTATCATGACTTATTTTGATACTCAACTTGTCCAGATTTGACCAGTGAGAGCCCCTTCAAATGGCTTCTGAGTCCTTTTGATATCTCTCCGTCGTTCTATGAGCACTTCCTTTACAATACGATGTTCCAGTTTCTTCTTGTATTTTCCCACCCCAGTCCTGGAATCAGACAATTTTCCAACGAGCTCTGTTATTTTCAGTGGAGAATAGTATTTAGAAGCCAATATCTAGGCACAAGGTATATAGCTGTTCCCAGGCTATCCTAAAGGATGGAAGGAATTAGATGTATGTACAGGAATACACCTTCCCAGCTATATTTATTTCTGTACCTATCACCTACATGCAAAATTCGTACTCTCTCCAGTTCCAATCCAACACCTCAGGATTCATTTGAGCCTTCCCCCTTTCTATACTGTGTCTCTTGTCTGCATCAGGGAGAAACCTGATTCCCATTAACACCAATACATTTACTTGTTTGTGCAGTTCCTTGTATGTAGCCAATTTTGTGACACTGAGGGGCTGCTGTCCTCATACAGATCTCCATGACTGTCTCGCTCAGACCTGCACCATGACTTTTGGACTGAAATAGAAAGAAGGAAGGAAGGGAGGGAGGGAGGGAGGAAGGAAGAAAGGAAGGAAGGCAGGCAGGAAGGGGGGAAGGAAAACCATTTGGGGGCAGGAACATGGCAGAAATGATACCGTGTTCTTCTCATTTTATCTTATTGGAGGTGCATGGTATCAATTTGTCCAATTACTGGTAGTGTTAACTTTTTATTTGTTTGTTTGTTTGTTGTTGTTATTGTTTTTTAAACTTTTTTTATTGTGGTAACATATATTCAAATGATATTTCTCATTTAACCTCTTTCAAGTATACAATTCAGTGGCATTAAATACAGTTACAATGTCTTGCTGCCATCACCACCATCCATTACCAAAACTTTCTCATCACACCAGACAGAAATTCTGTATCCATTAAGCAACAGCTCCCCATTCCCCACCCCACCTCCACCCCTGGTTCCAAGCAACACCATCAGCGTTGGGCTATTTTCTCCTCCTACTCAACTTCTTTTCTCCTTTGAGTCCCAACTTGTAATTTCATATCTACTTTCCAGTCCCTGAAAGAGACTTAGAGGTCTGTCTAGACAGATCTAAGAAATATATCTAAGAAATGGATAAACAGGACTGTGTTGATTTGACATGAGAGATGACTGAAGATTCAAGGATCATTCTAAGGTCATAACTGGACCTGCCAGGCAGGAGGATCTCGTTACTAACTGCAGGTAAAAGGAAAGTTGGGAGGGAGTTGTCATTTTGTAAGGGAAGATGATGAGCTCAATTTTGGGAGCATTAAAGTTTTTAGGTGGTGTATTAGTCAGGGTCCTCTAGGGAAACAGAGTTGACAGGAGATGTCTGTAAATATTATGAGATTTTATAAAATTGTGACCGTGGGGATGCACAAGTCCAAATTCCATAGGGCAGGCTGCAAGCTGGGAACACCAATGAAGGTTTTCAGTGAATTACCCAGGAGATGACTGCTTAAAATTAGAGATGGAAATTCTTCTGGTTGCTAAAATCATCACTTCTCCTTTTAAGGTCTTCATCTGGATGGGATGTCTCTCGTTGCTGAATGCAATTTCCTCAGTTGATTATAGATGTCAACAGTCATAGATGCAATCACCTTACTGATGATTTAAGTCCATGAAATGTCTTTACAGTAACAATTAGGCGAGTGCTTGCTTGACAAAACAACTGGGCACCATTACCTGGTCAAGTTCACACATGAACCTGACCAGCAAAGGTGCCTAAGCAAAGATGTTCTTTAGAATCCTGCATCTGGAAATTGGAACATCATTTCAGAGGTTCAGAGACTGAGACACAGATTAAGTGACTGTTATGCCAAGGTTGTGGGTGAATCAGGGGCTCCTTCCCGTTGGAGAACCATCCTCTACATACCCAATACATAAAGGACAGATCTAGGCTAGAGACCAGGCAATCTGGAAATCATCAGGATTCCACCAGAGGTAGGAATGTTCTGTGCCACGAACATAAATATCATGGAGACAGAGAAACCATCTAGCAACGATTTCACAACAGACCCACAGAAATGGAAAGTAAATGATTAAAGAGTGTAAGTCTTGGAGTCCCTTTCAAATGATGGTACACTGTCTTCTATTTACAGAGATCAAAGTAAACAAAAATGGTTAATATTTAAGCACTCTTGTATTTATCTTTCTTTTTTGTTGAGGAAGGTCACTTTGGTAGTGCCAGTGAGACTCATCCACAATGATTTCTCTGGGGTTCATCTTGTTCTCCAGTTTCCTTTGCCATGTTGCTATTGCAGGACGGAGTAAGTACTTTTTGCTTTTGAAAAAAATAATATATATGCAATTCCCTACTATCTGTCAGGGGTTGTCTTAGTTTGCCAGAGCTGTTGCCTTGAACAACAGAAATTTATTGTTTCACAGTCCCTGAGGCTAAAAGTCTGAAATATCCCTGTATTTGCAGGGCCATGCTTCCTCTGAAATCCTTTGGGTTCTGATGGCAGCTTGCCGGCCATCCATAACTCAGTTGTCTCCAGCACATAGCCGTCTCTCTCTCTCTGTCTTACATATTGTGTCCGGATTTCCTCTGCTTACAATGACGCAAGTCATATTGGATTACGTGTCCACAGTAATCCAGGTTGGCCTCATTTTAGTTAATAACATCTTAAAAGATCCTGTTTATAATTATGTTCACATTCATGGGATCAGAGGTAGGACTCAAGCATGTCTTTCTGGGGGACACAATTCAATTAATAACAGGGGTCAATAATGATAACTTTAACTTCCCTTTGGGGCGGAATCCTGGGAGGTTGGATTGATGCCTAGTCTCTAATCTTGCCACGTGGAAGTCTCCTCCACATTCTTAGCCAAGGTAAGGCTCAGTATATTCACCTGTAATGTAGATAATTGGACCTACTTCAAAGGGTTGTTGAGGCGATTCGATGATATTTTGTATGCAAAGTTTCTAGTATGGAACTTAACATACTTACTAGTAGCATTAAATATTGATTTTTCATTTGTGTGCTAACTAAACTTTTAAAATGCAAATATCAATTTCTTTTTTTTTAACATTTATTATATATCCCCCCCGTTCTGCTTGTTCTTGCTGTGTTCAATTTTGCATTCTTCTGTGTCTGCTTGTCTCCCACCGCTGCGGCGACCCGCCGAGTCAGCTCACCGCGTGGCGGCCTGCCTGCTCACGGTGGCTTGCCCTGCTCGCGGGGGCTTGCCCTGCCCTTGGCGGCTTGCCCTGCCCGTGGCAGCTTGCCCTGCCTGCGGCGGCTTGCCTTCTCAAGGCGGTCTGTCTGCTCGAGGAGGCCCCGGGAACCAAATCCAGAGCCTCCCATGTGGTAGACCGGAGCCCTACCAATTGGGCTACAGCCGGCCCCTTCTTTTTTTTTTTAAGTTTTATTTTTATTTATTTATATATCCCCCCTTGCTGCTTGTACTCGCTGTGTTCATTTGCTTTGCGTTTTTCTGTATCTGCTTGTCTCCCCCTACTGTGTAAGCTCACCGCGTGGCGGCTTGCCTTCAGCAGGAGGCCCCAGGAGCCGAACCCGGGGCCTCCCATGTGGTAAACCAGAGCCCAACCAATTGAGTCACAG
>PVKH010044051.1:0-10669 GCA_004027955.1 Chaetophractus vellerosus | reverse complement strand
GATTGGAGTAGCTGCCGTGTCTTCCCCGCCTTAAGTAACTGCGTCTTGTTGAGGGGATACACCCAGAATCCTGGTGACCAGGGAGCCTGAGGCCTGCGATTTGCAGCCTCCCGGTCCCTGCAGCACAGGGGACAGCATGGAGGGGCTGGAATCCTATCTAGTGCCAGCTCCTGTACGGGCACCCATTAGAGCAGGGAACGGGAGCCGGGCGCTCCCACTGGCATCTCGGCGATGTGGGTGATTCCATGAACTGTGATCTGTAACTTCCCGGAGATGCTTTGCAGTGCTTTGTAATGAGACGTGACCAGGAAAATCTTGTGGACGACACAGGCGTTTACAGTTTTGTTTCTCTTGTTGCTGTTCTCAGGACAAAGAACCTAACAGTTGTCGGGCTTAAGGCAGTGGAGGACGCCATGCTGCTTAAGAGAGCAGGCTTTGGCAGGCTTGGCCGGGTTCTGGTCCTGCTTGCTCTTCTTACAAAAGTGCCTGCACCACTGTAAAGCCTCAGAAGAGGTCACAGTTGCTATTTATTTTCAGTTTTTCTTTTACAAATTCCAGTTTTCCAATGTGACATTTTCTCTCATGAGAGGTAGCTCTATGCTAAACTATGCAAATTATCTTTAAAATATATAAGTACGTGACACATGCCTATGTACCTGGCACATCCTCCTTATTTGTTGCTTCCAGGTGAAGGTCATGTTTTACTGTGTGATATATTGAGGACTTTTAAAAACCAGCTGGTATGGAGAGAACACTTTGAAAAGAAGTTTAGAAATGCTTATATTGTTATGTGATTTTTATTGCAGAAAATGAGCATCACATAGTTTAACCAGTGCCCTCAGCGGCCTCTCCAGTAGCAACAGCTGATAGTGGATGAGTGCATACTTGCAAGAGCCTGCACTTGACATGAGTTATTTCTCGTAATCCTCCTGGCAACTCTAAAAGGTGGTGAAGTTTTCTTTTTTGCAAGGCTGGTGCTAGCATGCTTGTTGGAAATTTTCTCTCTGTTTTTATTCCTACCACCCATTTAATTCCCGATAATGTTTACCTACTTTATAACTAAATTTGCTTTTCAGCATCTCTTTGTGAGGTAGTAAGATTGTGGTGGGCCACAAATGACACTTGAGCAGTTTTTTCCCTGCTTTGTCTTTAGGCATGTTCAATTAATACTTCATTTCATTCCTTGAAGGCACTTAACATTTAGAGGGCAAAGACACTATTTAAAAAAATATTTAAATATCGCAGGTGTCAGTCTTAAGCATTATCGTGGGACCTAAAGCAGGTGAGGGGCACCTGGCTGGAAGGGAAGGTAGAGGTTACTGTTTTATGTGCAATGGTTAGGGAAATTTCCTGCAGTAAATGCTCTTTGAGCAGACTTGGAGGAAGGGAGGCTTGATAGGCTTTTGATGTGTCTGAGCACAGTTGCATCTGGAACGGAGCAGGTGACAGAGGAAGTCGCAGAAATAGCAGGGACTGTATCCTGTAGCTCTGTAGGTTGGAGTAATAACTTGCCTTTTATTCTGGGTGAAATGGGGGAGCCCCTGGTGAATTTTTTAGCAGACGAGACACATGATCCGAGTTACCTTTTAAAAGAGTTACATGGTTAATAGTGCAAATATAAAAAAGTTCTTTCATGAATTACAACAAATATACAATACTATTACAAGGTGTTAATAATAGGGTGGTATGTGGGAAAAATACACCTAATGTAAACTATGGACTATAGTTAGTAATATTTTACTGTTCTTTCATAAATTGAGACAGAGGTGCCACACTAATCCCAAGTGTCAACAACAGGGGAGTATTTGAGAACATTGTACTTTTTTTACATGACTTTCCTATGAATCTACTACTTTCCTAATTAGAAATGGAAATAGATTAGTGGTTATGTAGGCTGAGGAGGGCTAGAGGGCTTGAGAGGTGACTGCTAAGGGGTACAGGGTATTTCTTTTTAGAATAATGAAAATATTCTAAGATTAATTGCATTGATGGATGCACAACTCTGTGATTATACTGAAAGCCATTTGTTGTACACATTGGATGGATTGTATGGTATGTGAGTATCTTTCAATGAAACTATGTTTAGTTAAAAAAAAAGAGTATGTGGCTTATGAGGTAAGTACAGACATAAGGGAGGTCAGGGCAGAAGCACGAAGCCCACTAGAAGGCCATGGCCACTGGATCAGTCCAGGAGAAAGAGACTGGAGCAGGGTGTGGGCAGGACTGGCGACAGGAAGTGAGCTTCAGGGTCTGTGATGATTTGGCAGTGTTGCTCACAGGATTTACGGATGCCTTGAGAATGGGATGTGAGAAGGATAAAGAAGTTAGAGTGACGCTAAAGGTTTTGATCTGAGCCACTGGAAGGATGCAGTTGCCACTTCTGGGATGAGGAGCAGGTATGGTGTGGGGAATCAGGAATCTTCTGGGGCATGTTAGGGTTGGGGTGACTCTTAGGTATCCCTGGGGGATTGACTATCAGACTGGAGGTCAGGGGAGAGGTTAGATACAAGGGAGGAGTCAGTGTATACTTTTAAAATATTATTGTGGTAACATATACTGTAAAACCTGCCACTTTAACCCTTTTCAAGTGGGCACATCACTGGTATTGATTACTTTTCCAATGCTGTGGTACCATCACCACCTTCCATCACTAAAACTCTTAAATCACCCAAACAGAAACTCTTTCCCTTTAAGGAATAACTCCCCCCAGTCCCTGGTAACCTCTAATATGCTTTCTGTCTCTAAGAATTTGTTTATTCCAGATAGTTCATATGGGTGGAATAATTTAATATTTGTCCATTTGTGTCTGGCTTATTTCACTTAGCATAATGTTTTCAAAGTTCATCCATATTGTGGCATGTATCCAAATGTCATTCCTTTTTATGAATGAATAGTATTCCTTTGTGTATATACCAAATTTTGTTTTCCCATTCATCTTTAATGGAGACTCGAGTTGTTTCTACCTTTGGGCTATTGTGAATAATGCTCTGTGAACATTGGTGTGCAGATGTCTGTTAGATTCAATTCTTTGGGGGTATATACCTAAGATTGGAATTACCAGGACATATGGTTATGCTATGTTTAAATTTTTGAGGAACTGCCAAACTGTTTTCCACAGCGGCTGCTTGATTTTACAACGCCACCAGCAATGCATGAGGGCTCCAATTTTTCCAATCCTTGCCAACACTTGTTATTATCCTTTTAAAAATAATAGCTATTCTAGTGGGTGTGAAATGGGATCTCATTGTGCATTTGATTTGCATTTCCCTAATGGCTAATTATGTTGAACATCTTTTCATATGGCTACTAGCCATTTCTACATCTTCTTTTAAAGAAATGTCCATTCATATCCTTTGCTCATTTTAAAATTGGGTTGTTTGTCTTATTGTTGGTGAATTGTAGGAGTTCTTTATGTATTCTGAATATTAAACTCTTATCACATATATGTTCTCCCATTTTCTAGGCTGTCTGTTCACTTTCTTGCTGTTTTGGTCAGCCAAAGGTGTGCCTTTTGAAATATACCAAAGATTGGTCGGTCTTTATAAAGGGTATTTATTTGGGGTAGAAGCTTACAGTTACCAGGCCACAAAGCATAAATTTCTTCCCATACCCAAGTGCACGTGTTGGAGGAAGATGGCTGCTGACGTCTTCAGGGTTCAGGCTTCCGGGTTCCTCTGTTCCTGGGGCTGCATTTCTCTCCGGGCTTAGCTTCTGTTTCCTTCACGAGTTCAGCTGAAGACTATGAGACTCTCTGTGCTGCGTCTCTCCACAAGGCCAGCTGTAGCCTATCCGGCGATCGGCTCACTCCAACATCAGAACTGCTTCTCAAATCTGCTTCTCCAAATCTCTTCTCTCAATCTGCTTTTTTTCATCCTTTTATACTTGAGACCACACCCACCGAGGGGTGGGGCTCAACGTCTCACTGACGTGGCAGTTAACGCCCTACTCATAACTTAATCATGCCCAGATGAACAGATTAGTTTACAAACATAATCTAATCTATATTTTTGGAATTCATAATTAAATCAAACTCAAACCATTACACTTGCTAATTTTCTTTGATACACAAATATTTTTAATTTTGAAGCCCAGTTTATCTATTTATTTTTAGTTTTGTTGTTCATGCTTTTGGTATAAAGTCTAAGAATCCATTATCTAATAAAAGATCTTCAAGGTTTCCCTTACTTTTTTTTTTCTCTGAGAGTTTTATGGTTTGAACTTTGTTATTTATGTTGTTGTTCCATTTGGAATTAACTTTTGCATATGATATGAGGTAAGGGACCAATTTCATTCTTTTGCAAGTGGACACCCAGTTTTCCCAGTACCTTCTTTTGAAGAGACTATTCTTTCTTCATCACACGTACTTGGCAAGCTTGTCAAAAAATCACTTGGCCATAGGTGTGTGGGTCTATTTCTGAACTCTCAGCTCTATTCCATTGGTTTACTTGTCTGTCCTTTTGCAGTGCTTTGCTGTTTTGATTACTGTAGCTTTGGATAGAACAGGAAAGTGCTGCACATCATCCAGGAGGGAGTGAGACAGATGAAGAAGCCAAAGGAAAACCGTGAGGCAGTACGCTTTGAAACTGAAAAGTGTGAGTCCTCCAGCTTTGTTCTTTTTTAAGGTGTTTTTGGCTATTTGGGGCCTGTATGAATTTGGGGATTGGCTTTTCCAATTCTGCAATACTGTATAGTTTTTAGAGTAATGAGAATGGATGAGACCTCCAGGATTGATTAGAGGTCTAAGAATTAAGTTCTGGAGGTACTTCATTGTTTAAAAGCTTGAGATATGCAAGGAAACCAACAAAGGAGACCAAGGAAGTTTGGCCATTGGGGTAGGTAGAGACCCTAGAGAGGTTTGTATCTTGGCAATGAAACAGAACAGTCTTTTAAGAAGGCAGGAAGGAACAACTGTCTCAAGTGCTGCTTATAGGTCCTTGAGATGAGGTCATTTAGCAAAGAGGCCATTGGTCATCTGGTTGCTAACTGTTTGGATAGTGCTGTGGAAATGATTACCTGACTGGCATGGGTTTAAGTGACTGGATGGAGAAGAATGGGAAAATTTCACTGAGTTTTGCTGAAACTTTTGAGCATATTCATAGGTAACTTTATTATTCCTTTAATGCATAATAAACCAAGATTTTTTATAACTTGAACCAATGAAAAGAATATTCTTTCATTAACATTTTCTCTGTTTAATTGAACATGGTGGATGTTTTTCAATCAGAGCTTTCAACTTAATGTACTGAACTGTTTATAACCTAGCAATCATACTTTTGTCTATGCTTTTCACAAAACAGAGGTGGTAGTACACCTCTTGTTCAACTGTAGTTACTTAAAAAATCATTCCCATCCAGTGGCTTTATTTATGATAGATGATCTAGGTCTGTGAAATCCAGCTTGGGGTGGGGGGTGATCTCAAGTCTTTCTCCAACTGTAGTGATAATGGTGTCCTCAAAAGTATCAAAAGCCTAGGGAGGGACGGGCACACATAACCTGTCAGGGAGCCTGGTGATCCTTGACTGATCCCTCTTGGCTTCCTAAGTGAAGAAAATCAGTAATTACATGGTGTATCATAAAAGTCTATCATGAAAAATGTTTCACGTCAACAATGATGGCTGTTCCTAGGCTGAGATAACAACCTACTTGGCTGTGACAATGGAGCCAGGGTTGTTGTTGAGGTACTGTAAGAGAAAAATGATTACATCAGAGGCTTAAGTCTGTCAAAGTCCTTTATCAATGAAGTTTACTCTGTGGTCAAGTTTCCAGGCACTGTTTTCCTATATAAGGTAACAGGGAGAAATGGGCATGTTTCATTTGGAATGACTTCTAAGATGTCTCCAGGACAGAACCTTTGATGTTGTTCACTTGATTAATGAGATCATAACCTTCAAGGTTATGTTCCGAGGATAACTTAGATTTTCTGGCAGTCTAATAGTTTTATACTACATTTATCCCCTTTAAAAATTACCTGCTCCATTAATGTAGAAAATAATAGATATAAATGAGAGAAAAGAAAAAATGAAATCACTTGGAATCACACTGCCCAGAGAATTCCAAATAACACTTTGGTTAACGTCCTAAGAAATTTTTTCTGGGATAAGTAGAAGCATATAAAATTTGTATGTATATATTTATATATAAATAATGTATGTATACGTGCATGTACATATGTTTGAACATATATCTAGGTGTATATAGCCATTTGTTTCAAAATTGATACTGCACACGATACCATATGTAAATTAGAAATCGGAGATTCTAGATATTCTTGTTAACCTATTATTTTCTTTTAACAGGATAATAAGTATGTAGCTCTGGCCCGCTTTTGAGAACTACATAGAATTCCATTGTATATATTGCCATGGTTTATTGAACTCTTCACTTATTATTGTGCCTTTAGCTTGTTTCTAACCTTTCATGTTTAGGGACTTTCCTTATTTTGTTTCTGCCTTTTATTTTCTTGGAATAAAGTCCCAGAAGTCAGGCCCCGTGTCCCGGGAACTATATCTCTGTGGATGGAGAGTTTGCACACGCACGCTGCACACACCTGCACACACTCACAGTCCCCTCCTCTCCGTATGGGTAATGTCTGCCAATTAACCTGTAACTTATTTATTCATGAAGGGAAAGAGCTTATATCAGTTTTGTACAGGTAGTATACATGTTGGAAACGTGGGTATTTTCTCAGCATTGTTGGTGGAGTTGAAATCTTGTGAATTGAGATTTTTAATATGTTTTAAATTTGATACTATTAGAGAAAATTGAATTCTTAGGAATTCTTATTCCTTGAAGCACTGATGAATTTTCAATTCGCGTGGATCTTTTCTGCTTTTCTTATTCGGCTTGCAGTGCTGGGTGAACTGTGAAATGGAATAGCTGCCCCTGCTTCTCCTTACAGTTGAATGCATCTGTTTCCTTTTAAATCTTTCATCATGAGAACAATCTTAAATGTGTGATTTAAGAAATATTGAAGAAGAATAATTTATTGTCAGAAAAAAGCAAAGCTTGGCATATAAGTAGGCACATGACTATCTTTCAGATAAAAACTCTGCACTACTTTCAGTACGGAAATTTTGACTTACCAAATTCACACAGTCTCCTTCATCCAGCATAATGGTCGAATTTTTCTGCTTAAATTGAAATTCAAACCTATTGGAGTGTAGCAGGTGTAGCTCAGTGGTTGAGCACCTGCTTTGCATGTACGAGGTCCCAGGTTCACTCCCCAGTACCTCCTTAAAAAAAAAAACCTATTGGAAAATATTTTGGTCCAACTGGAAGTATTTCTTTGACTGTTAGCATTATATTTCATTGGAGTACCTTAGGATATCCCCCCTTTATTGTCCAGAAGTTCTATTTAAAAACGGTGTAAATCAAAATGTTGGGAAGTGGATGTGACTCAAGCGATTGGGCTCCCTTCTACCATATACAAGGTCCTGGGTTCGATTCCTGGGGACTCATGCTGAAGTCAAGCTGGCCCATGCGGAGAGCTGGCCTGAGTGGAGTGCTGGCCTGTGCAGGTGTGTTGGCCCACGCAGGAGTGCTGGCCCGCACGGAGAGCTGGCACAGCAAGATGACGCAATAAAAAGGAGGAGAGACAATAAGAGACGCAGAAGACTAGAGAGCTGGGGTGGTGCAAGAGATTGAGCACCTCTCTTCCACTCCGGAAGGTCCCTGGATTGGTTCCCGGTATCCTCTAAAGAGAAGACAAGCAGACACAGAAAGCAGACAGTGAACCCCAAAAAATGATGGGGTGGGGAGGCGGGGATAAGTAAATAAAACTTAAAAACAAAACAAAATGGTGACCATTATATTAAAATAGAAGAATACATTTTTCATAGGACTTAGTGAGAAATGAAAAATCTTATATACTGTTATGTAATAAGAAAAAAATTTAGAAATTCAGGCCTACAATTTGTTTGCCTAGATGTTTGAATCAATAAATCCTGATTTCTTTAACTCCCATTGTTTAGCACCCTGTGGTTAGGGAGCATGCGATTGTGGTACTCTGTTTCCAGAACAGGGCCGTCCGCCAGGGCTTTCTATGATGGTGGAAGTGTTTTTATATGCTGTCCAACAGTCACAAAGCACCTGTGGTTATTAATCACTTAAAACATAACTCATCCGAATGAGGAACTGAATTTTTAATTTTACTTGATTTTAATTAATTAAAATTTAAATAGCCACACGTGGCGAGTGCCTACCGTACCGGACAGAACGGCATAGATAATTTCTTGTCCCCACAGGAGTGAGCAAACGAGGCCCCTGCCCACTCAGATGGAAACGACACAATTCTAATTCCATAGTCTGCTGCCGCTGCATCTTTCAAAACAATGTTTTTTTTTTTGAAATGTTAACAAGCATCATGGGAGAAACCTGTATCTAATATCATATTAATGATAAAATGACAGCCCCATCCCTTTGAAAGTAAGAACGAGTTAAGCATGTTCCCTGCCAGTGGTCCTTTTTAACATTATACCGAAGATGTTCGCTCCAGTATGGCGAGATAAGGAAATAGAAGGCAAAAGTTACAGAGATGAATTTAGAAGGGGGTGAACTGTAATTGGTGATATGATTGTCCACGTGGAAGATTCAAGAGCGTCAGCAGAACCAGAGTAACCAGGAGTTAAGGGAGATGGCTAGATGCTTTTTGAAAGAAGCAAGTTTACAGGTACCTGGAGCTGCATTTGTTCTCCGGCTTCCTGGCGTTAGCTGGAGATCTCCTGCCCTGAATCTCGTGGTTATCTTCGCCATGAATGTTTTTATGCCCTTAGTGCGTTTGTATCCATAAACTACATATAAACCCTGTTTTGAGTTTTTCGATTTTATGTAAATATTTTCCTGCCTCTCCTATTCCAATGCCGTTTGTTTTTCTCACCTACGTTTTTCACATTTATTCATGTTGATACATCTAGCTCTAGTTAATTGCTGTACAGTATTTAAAACTTGATAGCCATTTTGCATAGTTTTCCATTTTTTTCTGTTATCACAAGTGCCACCGAGAACGTTTCATGTACATGTCCCCTTATGCACCTGCATGAGAATCTCTCAGATGTGCACCTAGGAACAGAAAGGGAGTTACTGGAACTGTACACCTTCAATTCTACGAGGTATTGCCTAGTTTCTCCAGGAGTGTCTACAAGTTTCCACTGCTCATATCCGCATCACTGCACAGATGCTCAGTCCTTACTATGACAGAAAGAATGATATGTCAAGGTTCTTTGCTGCCAGCGATCGGCTTCATTGTGCAGTGAAACTTGATCACACTGCTTCCCCGCCACTTGGCAGAAAACTTTGCAGTACATAACGTATGTCACCCTGATCTTTCACCAGGCTCCCGGTCCCTGTGGGAGAATTATCATATCATTGTTTGAAACCCCATTTCATTTTTAAGGATCTTGGACCCCAATAGGTTGTACATATCTCTTTCGGTGGCTTGTCTCTTCTTTTGTTTGTGGGTAGAGAGGATTCTAGAGCAAACCTTTTTCCCAGATGCATAAATATGAATCCTTTCCTTGATTCCGTTGTTTAGTGACCACTTAGTGAAATCTAAAAATTAAGAGCACTATTTGGGATCACTTAACTGGTAAGATTCTCCAAGGCCCTAAATAGTTATAGTTACCTGCTTTGGGATCTAGAGAGAAGGTGATACTTGGAGGATGCTTCACCTTTGGAACACGTATTTTCTGTTTCTAAGTCATGAGTACCAGGACTCACCCTTTGTTCCCTTGAAAAGCTTTAGCAAAATCTCACAGGTTAGATTGGGTCATAGAGTACAAATTATTGTGGCAAACTGGTGCATATGTTTGCTGTTGAAAATGATAATAACCTCTGAAATTTGTGGCAGCTGCTGCCAGGGTCTCCAGTCAGAATCTGGGCTAGAGGGTGGTGCATTTGTAATTTAAGCAAGGCATAGAGATTAAATATCTAATTGAAAATGATTTTTGCAGAATAAAATTGAAACCTGGTGTATCTTGAAAAGGAAATTGTTGCAGACATATAAATAGCTTACTGTACAGTTTAATTATAGTGTTAGTAGTAGACAAAACTCATTTGATAAATCTCCATAAAGATATATTAAAGTCAGACTGAAAATCTTGCTGTCTTTGTATAGATATAACAAAGACTGTAATGCCAAGTTGAAATTAAAAAACATTTCCCTGAAGTTAATTTTTTTACTCTAATTATATGGATAGTTATTATTTATTGGCCATATGCAATTTCTTTATCATTGTCTAGTGGGTTAATTTGAAAGTCTTTTCCTTGTTATTAATATGTAATTTATAGAAGTTATAAATTAGATTTTGATTTTAGGTTTTGATTATTTTTATATCTAAATTTATTTAAATTTTGGGATCTGTATTCTATTGAATCCAAGAGTTATCATCAGTATTCAGTATTTCAGTTCTCTCCATTGAGAATTGACAGGATGGTTTTGAGAATATGAAATGATTTGAAGAGTTTGGTAGAATAAAACTAAGGACAGGTTTATTTAACAAAACTTTTAATTTAGGTACAGTGCAAAGAACTGGCTATTTGCTTTGAGGACCTGGTTCTTAATTGATTTTTAACTCTGCTTTTGTTGTTTATTATGATTTTATATATGAATTTCATGAATTTATTATTTTCTATTAGAATTACTTTCCAAAATTTATTGAATTACTTATAATTT
>PVKH010044050.1:0-10651 GCA_004027955.1 Chaetophractus vellerosus | reverse complement strand
CTGTGTCCGCTTGTATCCCTTTGTTGCGTCAGCTAACCTCACCATGCGGGCCATCGGCTCACCGCACCGGCCAGCTTGCCTTCACCAGGAGGTCCCAGGAATCAAACCTGGGGCCTCCCATATGGTAAACGGGAGCCCAATCACTTGAGCCACATCCTCTTCCCAATTTTTGCATATTAATCTTGTGTCCCGCCACTTTGCTGAACTTATCTATCAGTTCTGGTAACTTTGTTGTGGATTTTTTAGGATTTTGTAGATACAGAATCATATCATCAGCAAATAGTGAAAGTTTTACTTCTTCCTTTCCTATTTGGATGTCTTTTATTTCTTTGTCTAGCCTAATTGCTCTAGTTAGAACTTCTAGCACAATATTGAATAACAGTAGTGACAGTGGGCATCCTTGTTGTGTTCTTGATCTCAATGGGATCCATGTAAATTTTTTATATAAATTTGTTGAAATCCTTAAAGTAACTTGCTGGGAGTTTGATTGGAATTGTTTGATTCTATAGATCAAGTTGGAAAGAACTGACATCTTAACAGTATTGAATCTTCTGTCTAGAAACAGGGAATATCATTCTATTTTTGGCTGCTTTGATTTCTTTTATCAGAATTTTATAGTTTTCCTTGTATAGCTCTTACACATTTTGTTGGATTTATACCTAAGTATTTCATTTTATTTTGGTGCTGATATGAATGGATTTGTTTTGTTTTGTTTTGTTTTGTTTTGTTTTGTTTTGTTTTGTTTTGAAATTACATTTGTCCATTCTGGTATATGGGAAAGCAAGAGATTTTTGCATAATAAGGTTGTATTATGTTTCAGCCTGAAGTAATTCTTAGAAAATATTCTATGTAGGTAATCTCCTGTATTTTCTGCTAGTATTTTTATAATACAAAATTTTACACTAAAGTTTTTAAATCTATTAATGCATTCCTTCTTAATTACAAAAGGAATACAAAACAGAGTATATTTTCTATCAAATTAACGAAGATGAACATAGACAAACACCAAGTATTGACAAGGCTAGAGTAAAACAGGTTTATGTGTAGTCTGCTAGGCATAATGTAAATTTGGTAAAACACTTCTGGAAAGCAGTGTGACTATTTTACTAATAGGCTTAAACAAATCAGTAATTCCACTCCCTGCAAATTATCCTAAGCATGTATGCTACAGAAATATAGAAAAAGCATGTTACTTCAGAATAATTTGGAACAGAGAAAACTGGAAGTAAAAGACATAATTAAGTAAATGTGTACATCAACACAAAGAAAAATTATACAGTTATTAAAATAATTATTGAAATGATTATAAAAGCTATGTAAAATACTTGAAATGTTAATTTAAAAGTAGGGAAGAAAAATCCAGAATGATCACTGTGTATGCTTCCAGAGTTGTCACAGAATGAGGGCGTCTCCCCTGTAGTCCTGGGGATGAAGCTCTTGTCCTCACAGTGGAAGCAGTGATGCAGTCCACAGGGCCTAACAGGGAGGACTTTGCTGTGAAGTCTGAAACTCCATTGGGACAAAAATTGCTGTTTAGTCACCCTCTCCTGGCCACAGAGTACTGCACGGGACACTTGGTGCTCTCATTAGGCTGTGTTCATGCACCATTTCCAGGCTTCCCTCTGAATCTCTGAAATTTTCAAATTATTCAGTGCCATAAATTTAGCAAATTCAAAGGAAATACAACTCACTATCAGCTGTCTTAATGAGAAGGCATATTGATAACAGAAGCAAAAGTCAATAGATTTCTCCTTCCTAGCATAGCTTCCCTGAAAATATTTTTTAATTTCACTTGAGACTTCTTATACTCATATGTTATTTGGAAATGTGTTGTTTAACTTCCAGTATTTGACAGTTTTCTAATTATCTTTCTGTTACTGATTTCTAGTTTAATTCTATTGTTGTCTGACAGCATATTTTGTAAAACTTCTGTTCTTCTAAATTTGGTAAGTTGTGTTTTATGGCACAGAATGTTCATGTGATCTTGAGAAGAATATGTATTCTGCTGTTGTATAAAGTAATCTAGGGAACTGGCTGTAGCTCAATTGGTAGGGCTCCGGTTTACCACATGGGAGGCCCCAGGTTCGGTTCCCGGGGCCTCCTCGAGCAGGCAGACCACCTTGAGAAGGCAAGCTGCCGCGGGCAGGGCAAGCCCCGGCGAGCAGGCAGGCCGCCACGCGGTGAGCTGACTCGGTGGGTCGCCGCAGTGGGGGGAGACAAGCAGACACAGAAGAACGCAAAAATGAACATAGCAAGAATAAGCAGAAGGGGGGGCGGATATATAATAAATAAAAAATAAATCTTTAAAAAAAAAGTAATCTATAAATTTCAGTTAAATCTTGTTGATTGATGATGTTCAGTTCAAATATAATCTTCCTGATTTTTTGCTCGCTGGTTCAGTCAATGACTGGTACAGCAATGTTGAGGTTTCCAGTTATAATAAAGTTCTCTTCTGTTCTTGCAGTTCTATTAGTTTTTGCCTCAGTTTTTTTTTTTTTTTTGACACTTTTGTTAAAAGCATACACATTAAGGATTATTATGTCATCTTAGAGAATTGACCCTTTTATCATTATGTATGCCCTTTTTAACCCTGGTAATTTTCTTTGTTCTAAAGTCTGCTTAGTTTTTTCTCTCTCTCTGTGTGTGTGTGTGTGTGTGTGTGTGTGTGTGTGTGTGTGTAAAACGTCCATGGCATAAAATTTACCATTTTTCAACTTAAAGTTAAGTGACATTAGGTATGTTCATTCACTATGTTGTATAATCATGACCACTATTTACTTCCAGAACATTTTCATCATCCCAAACAGAAACTCTGTACCCATTAAGCAATAATTCCCCACTCGCCACTTCCCCCAACCCCTGGTAAGCATGATTCTACTTTCTGTCTCTGAATTTGTCTATTCTAGATATTTCATACAAGCAGAATCATACAATATGTTACTTTTTTGTGTGTCTGGCTCATTTCACTTAGCATAATGTTTTCAAGGTTCATCCATGTTGTAGCATGTGTCAGAGCTTCATTCCTTTTTATGGCTGGATAACATTCCATTGTATATATATATACAGCCACATTTTCTTTATCCATTCATCTGTCAGTGGATTTTTAGGTTATTTTGGCTATTGTAAATAATACTGTTATGAACATTATTATACAGGTATCTGTTTGAGTCCCTGCTTTCCGTTTTTGGGATATATACCTAGGAGTAGAAGTGCTGATTCACATGATAATTCTGTGTTTAACTTTCTTAGGAACTGCTAAAGTGTGTTCCACAGCACTGTACTGCTTTACATTCCCACCAGCAGTACCCAAGGCTTTCATTTTCTGCCCATCCTCACCAACACTTGCTGTTTTCTGTTTATTATTATTATAGCTATCCTAGCAGGTGTGATAAGATTTCTCATGGGATTTGCATTTCCCTTACAACTAATGATATTGAGCATCTTTTCAAGTGCCTATTGGCCATTTGTGTATCTTCTTTGGAGAAATGTCTATTCAAGTCCTTTGCCCATTTTTTTAAATTGGATTGTCTTTGCTGTTGAGTTGTAGTTTTTTATATATTCTGGATATTAAATCTTTATCAGATATATTGTTTCCAAATATTTTCTCACATTCTGTAGGCTATCTTTTCACTCTCTTGATAATGTCCTTTGTTGCACAAATGTTTTTAATTTTGATGAAGTCAAATTTATCTGGATTTTTGTTGTTCATGCTTTCTGGTATCATCTAAGAATCCATTGCTCAATACATGTCCATGAAGATTTACCCCTGTTTTCTTCTAAACGTTTTATAGTTTTAGCTCTTATTTTTATATTGTTGAACCATTTTGAGTTAATTTTGTATTTAGTGTGAATTAGGGGTCTAATCTCATTCTTATTTACAAGGAATTCCAGGTGTTCCTGCACCATTTGTTGAAGAACTTGTTCATTTTCCAATGAATGGATGTGGCCCTGTTGTTGAAAATCAATTGGCCATAGATGTATGAGTTTATTTCTGGACTCTCAATTCTATTCCACTATGCCTGTATCACATTATGTTGATTACTATAGTTTTGTAATAAGTTTTGAAATCAAAAAGTGTGATTCCTCCAACTTTGTTCTTTTCAAGATTTTGGCTCTTTGGGTTCCTTTGTAATTCTGTATGAATTAGAGGATCAGTTTTCATTTCTGCAAAAAAGCTTAGTGAAATTTTGATAGAGATTGTGTTGAACCTGTAGATAACATTGGGTCGTATTGACATCTTACAATAGTAAGTCTTCCAATCAGTGAATATGGGTTGTCTTTCCATTCATGAAGGTCGTCTTTTCTTTTTTGAATGTTTGGTAGTTTTCATTGTATAAGTCTTTCACCTCCTTGGCTAAATTTATACTAGTTATCTTATTACTTTAGATGTTTTAAATGGAGTTTTCTTCATTTCTTTTTCAGATTATTCATTAATAGGGCATAGAAACACAACTAATTTTTGCATTGATTTTGTACCCTACAACTTTCTTGAATTCATTTATAAGCTCTAGAAGCTTTCTTGTGGATTCTCTGGGATTTTCCACATGGAGTATCATGTCATCTACAAATAGAGATAGTTTTACTTCTTTTTTTCCAATTTTGATGCCTTTTACTTCTATTTTTTGTTTGTTTTTTGCCTAATTGCTGTGTCTAGAACTTCCAGTACAATTATGAGTAGCAGTGGTGGAAGCAGCATCCTTGTCTTGTTTCTCCTTCACTTTTGAAGGATAATTTCACTGAATACAGAATTCAGTGTTGGTGGGGGCTTTTTCAACACTTTAAATATGTCACTGTACTCTGTGCTTGCATGGTTTCTGAGGAGAAGTCCAATGTATTTCTAATAATTGTTCCCTGGTAGGTAAGGTGTTTTTTCCCTCTGGCTTTTTGTTTGTTTGTTTGTAAATATCTTGCTTGGTGTTCTCTGAGCTTTCTGAATTTGTGGTTTGGTGTTTGTCATTAATTTTGGAAAATTCACAGCCATTATTGCTGCAAATATTTATACCGTTTTGTTTTTCTCTTACTTCTTCTGTTATTCCCCTTATCCTTAAGCTATACCTTTTGTAATTTTCCCTCAAAATTATTGTAGGTTTTGTTCGATTTTTTTTTTTCTTTTTTCTTTTTTCTTTTTTCTTTTTTCTCTCATTTCAGTTTGGGAAGTTTCTTTTGAAATATCTTCAAGCGTACGGATTCTTTCCTTGACTATGTCCAGTCTATCAGTGAGCCCTTCAGTAGCATTCTTCATTTCTATTCCAGTTTTTTTGTTTTCCAGTACTTCCAGCTCTTCCTTTTGATTCCTAGAGTTTCCATTTTTCTGCTTACCTGATTCATCAGTTCTTTTTTTAAAAAATTATATTTTTATTAGAGAAGTTGTGAACTTACACAACAATCGTGCACATGTGTAGAATTCCCATACAACACCCCTACACCAACATACTACATTGTTGTGGAACATTTGTTACAGATTAACCCATCTGTTCTTGCATGTTGTCTCTGCTTTCTCCATTAGAGCCATTAGTTTATTAATCATAGTTATTTCACATTCCTGGTTCGGCTGTGTTTAATGTTTGCTGTAGCTGTAGGCATCAAAGGCTTAATTTTTCTCTAGTGTTCCTGTTTTTGCCTCCCCTGTTGTCTTTGAGTTTCCCTAGATATTCCGTCTTAAATAGAGTCCTTTATTAGAGCTCTCTCAGTTATAATCTACTATTATTACACTCTGGCCCTGTTGATGTGCTGGTGATGTTTTGGTTAGGAGAAGCATTCTGTAATCTTATGATTAACGCTGTGTTAATCATATGTAAGAGTTCAAGCCTTGAGCTTTGGGGGGTTTCTTAGCCTTTTTTTTCCTCTCCCATTCTATGGGACAGGAAGGAAAGAGGGGCCTGCTATTGGCTTATTTCTCTTCCTCTGGGTAAGAAAAGGTTTTGGTAAAGTATTTTCCCTTTAGGACAGGTGTTATGGAGAACACAGGTCTCTGGGCATATTTCAAAATAGCTACTTTTCTCCCCTGCCCTAGGCATGTTCCATCTTCACCCATGATTACTTAGCAGTGCTCCCAGAGATAAACCTAATGAAAGTATGGTGGCCTTCCTGTGACTCAGGAGTTTTAACTCTCAAACTAGTCCACATTCAGCCTCTACTGATTTGTTATTTATCATTTAAGTGTTCCCACCAGTTTATGCTCCACACGCTTCTTTTCCAAGTGTGCTGTGATCTTCTTTATTTGCCTGTCTCTTCAATTTTGGGGATAGTGATTTGCCCTGAACTTCAATTTTCTGATGACTCTAGGAGGAGTTGTTGATTTTCAGGTTTTCACCATTTTCTTACTCTGAGGACAAGAGAGACAACATCTAAGCTCTTTACATGTTGAAGTGGAAATCAGAAGTCTTCCTCAACTTTTTTGATGCACTGGGGCCGGGGATTGAACCCAGGACCTCGAATATGGGAAGCTGGCGCTCAACCACTGAACCACATCAGCTCCCCTGCATTGGTTTTTTCATTTGTTTGCTTGTTTGTTTTTGTTTGTTTGTTTGTTTGTTTTTAGGACGTACCAGGAACCAAACCTAGGACCTCCCTTGTAGGAAGCGGGCACTCAACCGCTTGAACAACATCCATTCTCCCACCCACCCCCTACGTTTTTTTATCTATCAACTTTTGGGAGTGAGGGTGGGTTTTCAGAATTATTGTAAAACTAATAGTTTTACAGGAATAGTCATGAGTGTCTGTGTTTGTGAAGGTTGAAAGAGCAGAACCTCGTAAAGGAGGTTAGGTCCCGGGACCTCCTGGAGAGCAGCAGTGACAGCGATGATAAGGTCCCTGTGTCCAAGCCTTCCTCGCTATCCAAGCGGAAACTCGAACTTGAGGCGGAGACAGTGGAGAAGAAGAGGAAAGGGCGGCCTCGGAAGGATTCCCGTCTCATGCCCATGTCTCTGTCTGTCCAGGTGAGGCTGGCAGTTTCAGGCCAGTGGGCATATCCCTGTCTTCCCCCATCCCAGCACCCTGTGCTCAGTATTGGAGCCTGAGTGGGCCCAGAGCACAAAGAGGGTGGCCCTGCATGCTGTGGTTGTGCCTCATCACTGTGGGGTCCCTTGAGGATCAGCTGGCTTGGACATGTACCCCCGTGGGAGGTCGCCATATTCCACTCCAGTCTGCCACAGCCCTCCAGAGACTTTGAACCTGCTTCAGCCTCTTCATCTGTAAAGTAGGGGTTGTTGCAGTGTTCATTTGTACCTTCCCCCTTGTGTTGTGCACCTGGAAATGCTCTGGTCACAGGACCAGCCTCACCTCTGTGTGACATCTCTCACCTAATGCTACCCTGTCATGTGGGGCAGTGCTCAAGGGCATTTCTGGCTCTTCCAGTCTCCAGCTGCCTTGACTGTAGAGAAGGACGCCTTGTGTTTGTCTGCACCAGCACTTGCACTGAAGCTGCCGATTCCAGGCCCCCAGAGAGCATTCACCCTGCAGGTGAGCACTGGGGCCCCTTCCCCTGACTCTCTCAGAGGCACAGATACACATTGTCTATCCCCTCCTATGAGCCATGTCTTGTCACTATCTTAGGGACTGTTTTCCAGGGCTCTCTGTCACCTGGAGGAAGTTGTAGCTGATTAAGGTAACCATCAAAGTTTATCAGGATCACTAGTCTCATCTCCAGAACATCCAACCCATACCCTACCTCTTTCTCCTCTGCAGCCTTGCCCTCGCCGTCCCAGGGCTGTCCTTGCTATGGCTTCCTCTGCATGGCCAGTCCTGGTGTCTTTCAAGACTTATTTCAGGTATCCCTTCTGGAAACCTCTGACCTTCACATTCACCTCCTCTCTGGAACAGCCTCAGACTTGGTGCCCACTGCACCATGTGGTAGTGATCTGTGCTCCTGACTGTCGTGCTGGCCTTGTCTACTTCTCAGTGCCCAGCTTGGAGCTATCAGGCCTGCTACAGGAGCTCTCAGAGCAGGCACCCTTAAACATGTGCCTGTCCATATGTACTTCCTGAGCAATAATCCTTTATGAACAGAGCCCTTTGGTCACTTGGTCCAACATCAAGGCCCAGGCATCTCTTGCCATGTCATCTCAGTAGCATTCCAATGGGAAACTTTCTTGGACCCACATGCCCTCGAAGCAAAAGCAGCTTGAGAAAACAAAAGCAGTGTAAGAAGCAATTGAGACAGATGGCCTAAGGCAGAGGCTGCTTTAAGTCTAACAGTGGAACACCTAGGAGAAGGAGGTGATCTGTCTCCTGGGAAGCCAGTCATACTCCTATAAACACGAATTCCTAACGCCACTAGAAAGCTCAAGCCCAGAAAAGGAAGAGAGGACCCTGTACTCTGTATTCACATTGGGCGAACCTTCCTGATGGAGGGCTGACACTCAGGGAAATCTGTGTCATATCACCAGCTGGTTACAAATTCCTCAAAGAAACAGAGATCTCAGGGAATAAATTTTGGGTTAACATTTTAAAATGTAAAACGGGAAACGATGATCCATCTAAAGGAAGAGGATAAAAAATCCAAAAAACAATAACAAAGACCAGACTATGGACATACTAGACAAAGACTTTTAAAAATTGATCTTTAGTACGCTCAAGGAGATGAAGGAAAATACAGAGAAAGAATGAAAGTATATTAGGAAAATAATGAATGAATAATAGGAGAATCTCAGTAAAGATAAAGAAATTTTTTAAAAAGATGCCAAACAGAGGCCGGCTGTAGCCCAGTTGGTAGGGCGCCAGTTTACCACATGGGAGGCCCCAGGTTCGGTTCCCGGGGCCTCTTCGAGCAGGCAGACCGCTTTGAGAAGGCAAGCCGCTGTGGACAGGACAAAAGCCGCCACAGGCAGGGCAAGCCTCCCGTGAGCAGGCAGGCCGCCGCGCGGTGAGCTGACTCGGCGAATCACTGCAACGGGGGGAGACAAGCAGGCACAGAAGAACCCAAAAATGAACACAGCAAGAACAAGCAGAAAGGGGGGGGGGGTATATAATTTTTTTAAAAAAAGCCAAACAACTACTGGAGTTGAAGACCCCAATAACAAATGAAAAATTCCCAGGAGGGTTTAAACAGCAGATTAGAGCTGGCAGGAAAAGACTCGGTGAACTTGAAGACAAGACAATTGAAATGAGGTTGAGGAGCAGAAAGAAAAGAATCATAAAAAGTGAAAAAGCCTAAGAGACCTCTGGGACACCATCAGACATACCAAAATACACATTATGGGGGTCCCAGAAGGAGAAGAGAGAAAGGGGTAGAAGGAATATTCAAAGAAATGACAGAAAACTTCCCAAACTTAGCAAAAGATGTGGATATGAAGATCCAGGAAGCCCAGAGAACACCAAATACTAAACTTGAAGAAAAACAGACTCTGTCACATATTGATCAAACTGTTGAATTCAAAGGACAAAGTTCTGAAAGTTGCAAGAGAAAGTCACTGTGTTATGTGAAAGGGAGTGCTAATTAGATTAGGTGCCAATTTCTCATCAAAACCCATCGAGGCAAGAAGGCAGTGGGTTTAAATACTTAGTGCTGAAAGAAAACAATTCCCAAACAATACTTTCATATCAGGCAAGGTTTTTAAAAGTGAGGGAGAACTTGAGACATTCCCAGATAAACAAAAGCTGAGGGAATTCCATCACCAATAGACCTGCACTACAAGCAATGCTAAGGAGAGTTCTTCAGACTGAAAAGAAAGGACACTAGACTGTGGTCCAAAGTGGCATAAAGAAATAAAGACCTCCGGTAAAGGTAACCATTTGAGTAATTACAAATTCCAGTGCTATGGTAATTTCTTTTTTAGAAGGTGCCAGGGATCGAACCCAGGACCTCGTACATGGGAAGCAGGCACTCATCCACTTAAGCTACATCCATTCCCTGTAATGCATTTTTTAATATATAACACCACTTCTTACTTCCTGCAGGTGCTAAAATGCAAATGCATAAAAAGTAATGATAAATCTATGTTTTGGATAAACAATGTACAAAGATATGATTTGTATTAAATGCTAAAAGGACTGAGAAGTATAAGAACAGTGAATGTGTATGCTAGTGAAGTCAAGTTGTTATCAAATCAAATAGGATTGTTATATATTTAGGATGTTAAATTTTAACCTTATGGAAAATATATCCAGATAGAATTGAGAAGGGACTCAATATGGTACAATACAAATAAATAATAAATATGAAAGTAAACCTTAATGGAAGAATCAAGGGACAAAAAAGGTATAAGACTTAACAAAGACCAAATAGCAAAAAGAAAAATTCCTGCATTCTCAGTAGTGACTTTACATGTAAATGGATTAAACTTTCCAGGCAAAAGGCACAGATGGGTAGAATGGATTTAGAAGAAGAAAAAAAAAAAAATGGGGCCCGGCTAGATAGCTCAGTGGATAAAGAGCTCGCCAGTGTACCACATGGGAGGCCCTGGGTTCGGTTCCCGGGGACCTCTCCTAGCGGGCAGACCGCCTTGAGAATGGCAAGCCGCCATGGGCGGGCCGGAGCCGCCATAGGCAGGGCAAGAAGCTGCCACGGACATGGCAAGAGCCGCCACGGGCAGGGCAGGTCGCTAGCGGATGGAGCGCAGCCAGCCACCCGTGAACTGAAAAAGCCGGCCGTGAACAGACGCAGAGACCGCCCACAAGCGGGGAAAGCCGCGCCTGCGCAGTGTCCAATCTC
>PVKH010044049.1:0-10657 GCA_004027955.1 Chaetophractus vellerosus | reverse complement strand
GCTTTCACCTTTTCTATTCATTTCCAAAGATTAACACACATTTTTTTTTAACCAATTCTGTACAAGTTAACCCTCAGCTTTCCATTCTCTAAACTCATTCTATTTCCTGTTGACCCATATTCAAGTTATTAACTCCATGAGCTTGCACAATATATTTAGTTTTGTAGTAGTGCAATCATACGGATCTGGCTTGCTTCACTCAGCATAATGTCTTCCAGGTTCATCCATGATGTCATACGCTTTATGACTTAATTTCTTCTTACAGCTGCATATATTCCATTGTGTATATACACCACACCTTGTTTATCATTCATTGGTTGATGGACACCTGGGTTGTTTCCAACTTTTGGCAATCGTGAATAACACCGCTATGAACATTAGTGTGCAGATGTCTGTTCATGTCACTCTACTCGGTTCTTCTGTATATACCCAGTAGTGGTATTGTTGAGTCACATGGAAAACCTATACTAAAATTCTTTAGGAACTGCCAAGCAGTCCTCCACAGTGGTCATGCCATTCTACATTTTCACCAACAGCAAATAAGTGTTCCTATCTCTCAACATCCTCTCCAAGATTTGTAGTCATCTCTCTTCTTAATAGTGGCCATTCTAATCGGTGTGAAATGATATCTCATTGTAGCTTTGATTTGCATTTCCCTAATTGCTAGTGATGTTGAACATTTTTTCATGTGTTTTTTTCCCCATTTGTAGTTCTTTGAACAAATGTCTATTCAAGTCTTTTGCCTATTTTTTAATCAGGTCATTTGTCTTTATTGTTAAGTTGTACCATCTCATTATATATCATGGATATTAAACTCTTATCAAATATGTGATGAAATCCAATATTTTTTATTCATAAAATATGATGGCTATACCTAAAGAAAATGGAGGGTATGTTGAACAGGCAATCTCAATGTCTGTGTTTAACTTTCTTCTACTTAGTTACAAAGAAATGAATAAGTAACATATGAACTTACTTGATATTCACTTTTATTCCTTCTTTTGCTATCCATGTTTCATGAAATTGCTAAGTGAAATAGTGTAGGGAAAGAAGAGGAAAGGCAAACAACATAAACAGCAAATGGCAAGATGTTCCTGAATAATTGAGATCTGATAAGACAGAACATTTCTTCCAAAGTATTAAAATAAATTCCTCTGTGTTCTAATTGCAACTTTGTGACCTGGTGAACAGAAGGAATAATTAGCCCATTTTATAGAGGGAGAAACAGAATTATGGAAGTTTAGGGAATAAATCTGAGAAAACCTTGGCCCAATTATTCATTGCTTACTAATGGGCTGCTTCCTCCAATCACTGAATCCTGCTCTCTCTTGGTTGATTCATTCATTTATTTCTTCATTCAGCAACTATCTGTTGAGCAACTGCTGTCTTATGTGCTAGGCACTGTTCTAGGTACTGGGGATACAGCAGTGAACAAAGCAGACACAAATCCCTGCCCTCATGAGGCTGACATTTTGTGGGAGGAGATAAACAGTAAACAAAACAAATAACTAAACTCTACATGATATTATGTGGTGGTACATAGTAAGTAGCAAAGGAAAGTAGGGAAGCAGGTTGAGAAGGAGGGTTACAGTTTTAATGAGGGTGATGATTAGGACTGTGCTCTCTGACTAGGTGACATTTGAGTCAAGACCTGAAAGAGATGAGAGAGAGAGTGGGTATCTCAGGGATTTGCATTTCGGGTAGAGGGAACAGCATGTGCAAAGCCCTCAGGAAGAGGATACATGGCAAGTTGAGGAACAGCAAGGAGTCAGTGTGGAGTGGACAAAGAGGGAAGTAACTGGGGTACAGGGGCTGTAGGGTCTTGCAGGCCATTTGTGGTGGTTTGGGCTTTGACTGGGACCAACTTGTGAGGTACTTGGAGGTTTTTAAATGGAGGAAAGGCATGATCTCACCTAATCTTTATTGGGATCACTCTGTGCCATGTGGAGGATAGTTGGGGGAGGTCAAGGATTGAAGCAGGAAACCAGCTGGAAGGTTACTGGAATAATCCACTCAGGATCTAGCAGAGGAGGTATTGAGAAGCCATCAGAGGGGGCCGGCTGTAGCTTAATTGGTAGAGCGCCGGTTTACCACATGGGAGGCCCCGGGTTCGGTTCCCAGGGCCTCTTTGAGCGGGCAGACCACCTTGAGAAGGCAAGCCGCTGTGGGCAGAGCAAGCTCCCGCGAGCAGGGCAAGCCGCCCGCGAGCAGGCAAGGCCTCCGTGTGGTGAGCTGACTTGGCGGGTCGCTGCAACGGGGGGAGACAAGCAGACACAGAAGAGCGCAGAAATGAACACAGCAAGAACAAGCAGAAAGGGGGGGATATATAATAATAATAATAATAATAATAATAATATTGGATTGTCTTTAAAAAAAAAAAGAAAAGCCATCAGAGCTGCAAAAAGAGCCAGCCGAATTGGTTGAACATACTGCATGGCGTTTGTGAGAGAAAGAGAAGAACTAAGAATCACTCCAGGACTTTCGGCCTGAGAAACTGGAGGGGGTAAGCACCACCATTATGTGGTTGTCTAAATAATGTAGCATCTTAGTCCCAGGAATAAAGCTGCAACTTCAAACAGTAAAGACTCATGAATCTGCCATCATTTGGAATATGTAAATTTAATTTGTGCAGGGGCTGAGATTAAAAACTACTATTACTTTCTCTGATTTGTCTAAGGTTCCAAATAGGATCTTTGGACAGGAGAGTGCTTCAGATTTTTAAGCAAACATACTCTTTTGGCTCTATTGTAGATGTTATGAAAGATAATTGACAGGGCGTGTCCCAGGTTTGTACATTAAAAAAAAATCTCCCTAGATGATTCCGATGCACAGGTCTCCAAGCCGAGCCGCATCCATCCCACTCATATTGCTTTTCCCCTTATTCAGGTGAGAAGTGCTGGATTTAATGAAGCTAGTTGATGCTTTAAAGACTTGGAAGGCAACTTGGAAACGGTTTGCACATTATAAACCAGATAGTGGTCACAAAACCATTTTCACATTCCTGAAATTGGATTCCTTAAGGGCCTCTATTAGTATATTGAAATGAACAGTGCTAAAAGAAGTTTAGAAATCATCTTGCCCCGTCAATACACAACGTTGTATGCCACAGCTGACGGATTGACAGACATTTATTAGGGGCTTGTGTTAAGAAAGCTACTGAGGCTGCTTCTGGGGCTAGTAGAAAGAGCACTGGGACAGATTAGCAAAATCAGCTGTGGGAGCAAGATGGACAGTGCATACATCAGGGTATTTGCCAATCTGCTCCAGTCCCAAACTTTCATTCCAGGGAAACTTGTCTAACACCTCCCAGACTGTTAGTGGACTAAATGGAACACATCTCAGTGGTCCTTCTTTCCAATCCCGTCCTCCTTTTAGCACACTCCACAGGGCCATTTGTATTACCCTAGAAAATAAACACCCCCCACAAAATGCACACATACTTCTCTATATGAAAAATACTTGAATATTTAATTTAAATAGTCTATAATCCAGATTTTTCACTAATTAGTGAGCTTTTATTATATATGAAGAGCAATTTCCTTAAAAGGGCCTTTCAAGTTTTTTGTTTTGTTTTGTTTTTTACTTTTTAAAACATAGAACAATTTAATGGTTTGGCATGAAGTAGAAACTATGAAATTAAAAGATTGTTAAATATTTTACAGACTGCGGTGCAGTGGATTTACAGCTAATGCTATGATTCACATAAACTGGCACAAAGAATTTTTTCTCTCTGTCTTTGGGACTATGGAATGTAAAGGAAATGGCTAAGCAGCAGCTGCAAACAATTACTAAGCATTTTCAATGGTCTTGTGAAATGCCATGAATCAGAGCATTTCTTCAAAAGCCCCGAATTGCATCTCTCTGAAGAAGTGCATGACTATCGGGCCAACCAATATTCTTGCTCTCCTTGGCAAGGTTTGTGGACCTGATTTTTAGCTAGGCTCTGTCTTTCTGACACCCTTCAATATATAGCCTCTTTCTCTTTCTCTTCTTGACTTCTCTCCCCTTGCCTTACTTTAATCCTGTCTTGCAGAACATATTTCTTATGATTTCTTTAGTTTTGCTCACCACAAAACTAAGATGAAGAAACTGACTGTTTGAGAACTAACTATTCAGCACATGCAGGAGGAAATTTTCCTTCAGGCCTTGAAAACAGTCCTGTCCAACACAAGTGAGCTAATCCTGAAGTACTGCCCGCATGAACTTTCCTATCATTGTGCGGGGCATTCCCGAGATTTAATTGACTTGGAGAAAGGTTTTGCTGAGGAAACCTAACTCTTCAGACTAAGTTGTGAAATCCACAACATACAAAGTAACCAAAATATGCTTAGTAAACTCAGATTGCCATGGTCAACTTTAACCAGGTTGAAGAGAGAAAACACTCTGGGGGTCATTTTGAGCTGAGTGGTGGGAGTTGGTGGCCTCAGAAGGACATCTTTGACTTTCCTGAAGATTGGAAGGACTGATGGCTTTCCAGGCCTGCTCCTTCACTCTCACCAGGCTCTTTATTACTCAGTGGCTCCAAATCTCAACACAGAGACCACAGGAGGTCAGCAATTATGGAAGTGCTTGGTCATTTGTTAACAATTTACCTTTCTGTCATCACCACAGTGAAAGAATAACTTCACACTGTAATTATTCAACCAAACCAGGCCAGGATGTGGACAGGCAGAAAACTGGCAGAGGCATTGGGAAAAGTACTTTGATCTTCTCTTCCCCCATATTTTAAAGGAATAAATAATTGGATGAAATATTGACATTTATCTGATTTTCACACACTCAGGTGTCCTATGTATGGGTCAGATATGATACTTTGTTTAGGTCAAATAGGTCAGATAAGGGCCGGCTTTGTTTCTTTGTATAAGAAAGGGGCTGACATTTTGTGCTCTAGTTTACTGACCAGGCTGTAGTAACAGGAGTGTGACACAGGAGTGTGACAAAGAAAAGAGCAGAACATTTCCTTTTGACAATCCCCAACCCTCTCCCTCTGCCCCAACATTTTGCTAATTTGGCCTAGATGTTTTCATCCAACTGCAGGAACAAGGATGAAGGGAAGGGCAGCAGATAGCAAAGCTCTAGAATCCTTATTACTTTACACTATGTGTTTTCAGATCTCAGGGTAAATTCCATTTTAAGGAAAATGAATCTTGTGCATTTCCTTCTCTTTATGACTCTAAGGTAAAAAAAAAAAATCTGATTGGTTTGTCCCCAAGTATAGAAAAATATTAATGAGAATGCCATATAGTCAATTTTTTAAAAAAACAATATTAAGTTTGAGCAAATGGGTATTTGCTTGTATAATTTCAAAGATGAACTTTAGGATACAACTGAGCAAGAGGGATGAAAGTTTTTAAATCAGATAATGAAGAATATGGAGTTATGTCTAGATTTAGGATTAGAAAGAAAAGTGTCCCATAACTTTGGAATGAATTATTAGGAAACATAAACATTTTAAATTGCAAACATCTGAAGCAAAGTTTTAGTTGCTGTTTATTCCCTTCCCCTGCCCCTCCCCCTTTTTCCCCTAAAGAAAAGATGTTTTTGTCTATATGTGGTATTACATTCCAGTGGCCGTACAACAGGGTTCATTACTCTCTACATGCGGGGTGACCAGCAGTCTGCTCAGAAAGGCAAATTCATTCTCACTTTAGGACTTTTGGTCGTGAATAACTTCCTAAATAATTTTCTTTAAGTAGTTGACATTTTCAAATTGAATAGCCAGTCTTTGTAAGGAGAATATAAATATCTGCACTATAGTTGCAGATACCTTAAAGAATGCCAGAAAACGAATAAAAAATAATTGGGGAAAGACAAGAAGCTCTACAACGAACTGAGATTTACAGGGAACTTTCCCCAAACTGGAATCATTTAAGCATAAGGAGCTCAAGTTGAGGATGTAGCATTATTTTTGAAAGAAATTGAAGTTATTTATATATGTAGTATGTCTGTAAATCTTGTCCAGTTCCAGCTTCTGTGAAGATAAATAGGATTAAATAGAAACACAGAGGAATTAGGTAAACTATACAAAATTAATAGATTATTGCAAGAAATAAGAAAAAAAATGAACTAAGGTGGTACTAAATATTCAGAAGGATGATTCATATGTAGGAATTGAAGATGTAGAGTCCTTAACTTTTCAAGGACCCTTTAGATTCTCTGGCATTATTACTTTTCTTTTGGAAAAGTTGACTTTTGTAATTTATTTAACAATTTTAATTAAGGTGACAGGCTACTTGCAATATAGTTGCATACACAGACAGAGCCAGTTTAGAACTCTGAATTCCTTTCCAAAGAAAGAAAAAAATAAAGTAAAATAAAATAAAAAGAACATTTTTGGCTCATTGTTTGCTTTGTTCTGAGAAATAAATACATTCCTAATCTTAGTAGTAGATTTCCTAATTTTGGAATTTTTCAACATCAGATCTTTGACTCCCAAAGGTTTCTCATTCCCAGTCACTGAGGGTTTGATTCTACAATATAGATCCTAAGTTTTATACAACATACTAGTCTTTTTCTTTCTTTCTTTCCTTTCTTTTAAATATCTATTTTTTAGTTTTTATATTTTAATTTTAAATACTTTAAAATTATTAAATATAATGTACATTCAGAAAAGAACAGAAACTATGGTCTCACAAGTGATTATAAAGTCATTACCCAGGTCAAGAAGCATAAAACATTACTCCCATGTGTTCTTTCCTCATTGCAACATCCTCTCGACTGACTTTTATGGGTTTTATTTCTTTGATTTTTTTTATTGTTTTGCTACCTATGTATATGCATCCTTATCTAATACATTTTGCTTATCCTATTTTTGAACTTTATATAGAGGAAACCATACTATAAACATTCATTTGTGTTTGGCTTCTTTTACTCAATATGGTGACTCATCTATGCTGCTGGTTAGCTGTAGCGTCTCATTTGCTTTGCTGTTTAGTAGTGTTCCAATGTATAAAGATACCACAATTTGTTTACCCATGCCACTGTTGGCTAACATTTGGGCTGTTTCCAGATTGAGGCCATTATGAACATGTTATGAGTATTCTTATTCATGTATTCTGGAACACATCATGTGTTTCTCTAAGGTATATCTTTAAAGTGTTAAGTGCCTGATCATAGGCTTCAACTTTCCTATATGAGGTCAAACTATTTTCCAAAGTTGTACAATTTTATCTTCCCACCTACTGGATGTGAATGTGCCTCTTGTTTCATATCCTCACCAACACACGACATTGTGATGGTTTTTAGCTTTGCCAATCTACGCATTAGCTCCCCATGTTTTTAATTTGCACTTTTCTGATTACCAAAGATATTGAGCATCTTTTCATATGTTTATAGGCCATTTTGGTTGGCTTTCTTTGTGATGTCTCTTGTCCATTTTTCTGTCAGGCTGTCTTCTTTTCCTTATTGATCTGTAGGACTTCTTTATAGATTCTGAAATCTAGTGTTTTGTTGGTTGTATATAAATATAGCTCCAATCATTTCTTCATTGAGGTTTAGGAAAAGGAGGGTTGATATCTGTACCAACATATGATTGACATGGATTTTGAGGACAAAAGAATGTTAAGATTTACACCGGCTAACTTTTAACATTGCAATGCACTTTTCTTTACAACTGTACTTGCAAATTCAGAGCATATGAAATCATTAGCAGAATAGTATTGGTCCTCAGAAGAACAAAAGAAGACTCTAAACCCAGAAGGGATTGAATTATGGAACGCTAACATAGACATGTTAATTTTAATCTACATTCTGGTAGGTGTGACCCCATTGTAAGTAGGACCTCCTGAAGATATTGTAAGTTGTGGCCAACCAAATGAGAGTGGGTCTTCATCTATATTACTAGAGGCTTTATAAAGAGAAGAGAAGGGAATCCAGATGCTGGAAAAGCAGGAAGTCGACAGAAACTGGAAAAGCCGTCACAGGGGAGAGAAAACGCCATGCAATGGGATCCAGAAAAGCCAGCCGGAGAGCCCCAAGGATTGTTGGTAGCCAGCACCAGAACACCTACTGACTCTGGGAGAAAGCGAGCCTTGCTGTGATCTTGATTTTGGGCTTCTTCTAGCCTCAAAACCATGACCAATTAATTCCAATTGTTAAGTCAAAGCCAGTTTGTTGTATTTGTGATAGCAGCTTTGTCATACCAAGACAGAGCCTTAGGATAAATATATCCCCATCAAACACTTCATGTTGCTGATTAAAAAAATGAGATTCAGCTGTGTTTCATAAAGGGCCCAAGGACTCAGAGCAATGACAAAGTGGGGAATCTGACATAGGTCTTGACTCCTCATCCAGTGCTCTTAAGAGTTGTTAAGTGGTAAGAAGAAGTCTTCCCTCCTCAATGCCAGCATAGCATAGGTCTCCTCTTTGAGGCTTGCTCCTTGGAACGTTTTTTTTTTTTTTTAAGTTCAATTTCATTGATACATATTAATAAAGCATTAAATCCATCCAAAATGTACAATCAATTGTATTTGGTATAATCACATAGTTGAGCACTCATAACTTCAATCATTTTTAGAGCATCTGCATTATTCTAGTAATAATAATAATAAACAAAAACCAACCAAACAAACAAAACTCATCACCTCCCAATCTCTCTATGCTTCCCTTGCCATACATAGCTACTATTCTGTTTCCATCTCTCTAGTTTATTCGCATTATTTGGAAACTGTTTATTTGCATTATTTGGAAACTGTTTTTAATATTTTTAAAAAATCTGAGCCTCAAGAAGAGAACAGCAAATTTAGTTGTTCTGCTACTTTTTCTTTAAAACAGGAAATACTGGGGGAGAAAATGTCCTTTAGTTATTTCCTGCAAAACATGGGTTTTTCTAGCTTTCCTGACCAGGCTTCCTGACTAGAGGGCTAGGAATCTTAATTCCAAAAATCTGAACTGTCGCTCAGATCCAGAATCCATCTGTGGTTGGTGGCTGTGGGGAGGCCCAGGGTGCCTGACCTATATATAAGCTTCTTCCCTTTTTGACTCCCAGGACTCCAGGCACTATGTTTATCCAGGGCTTTTGCATTTATGTTTGCTCCGCACATTTAGTGAAATGGAATCTTAATGGCCACTCCAAGTGCTCAGTGCCAATTTCAAAGCAGAGCAATGGAGAAAAGGAATAGAACTTGGTGGAAAGGAAGAGAGCTTAAAAAAATTGCACATTTTATTCTTTTCTTTCTTTTTCTTTTCTCAGTAGTTATTCTGTTTTCACAAAAGCATGGAGAGAAGCATTTGCTGACTTCTGCTTATGAGTCCTTATAAATGGTGTTTTATATGACATTGAAAATGAAATGAAATAGGGTACCAAACTTAATTTTAAGTATGTCTTTCCTCGTGATAGCAGACAAAGGATCTGGAAATGTGTAAGTGCAGCAAAACCTGACCATGACCAACTTACAAAGCTGTGTCATTTTAAAAAGCAAGCCTGCTATTGAGGCACATAAATAGACATAAAACGGCGGTTCTCAAAGTGTGGTCTGAAGACCATGGTGGGCCATAAGGGTCCTTTGGGTGGCTCTTAGTCTGGTTTCTTGTCATTTTAGCATTTAAATACAACCACATTTCTACCTTCGTTAAAACATAGAATAAATCAGTTTCTAGCCTTCATTAATGTCTCGTTAAAAAGAGCACGTTTCAATAATTTTGGTCAGGACTCTGTGATGCCCTGTGCCATATGGAAGTGACCCGTGGGCCCGAAATATTTAAGAAACCTTGGAACCATACCTATGGATGCTGTAAATCATAAGTTAACATTTATCACATGCTCAAGACATGCCAGGGATTGCACCTAGAAAATGACTCTACACCCTCAAGTACTTATTCCCACTCTTCTAGTCCCTCAGAAATTAAGTCAGATAGCTGGGGACTCTTGACCTGAAAATCTGCCTGTCTTGAAGGCTGAGAGGCAGTCATGGTGATGAACAGTAGAACAAAAGAAATCAGTTTACAGAAAGCAAGAAAATATGGAAAGAAGCAGACACATGCAGAGAACTAAAGATGGGAGTTCACGTAGCCTCAGAGTGGGAGAGAGAGAGGAGAGATCAGTTGCTTTGGTTCTTGATGACTTTGCTGTCCCTGGTTTCAGCCCACATGAGGATCAAGTACAGCTTAGGTCCTTGGGTTCGATGGGATGGTTCTCTCTCTTTCCACTAAAGCACTTCCCTCTTGCTCTCTCTGCTTGATGAGCCAGAGTAAAAGGGTGTCTGTTCCTTGCAACCAAATTATTCTCATCTAAGGCAATCGCCTAGAAGATGCAAGCCACTCTGCCTGGGATCATTCAAGTGGGTTTCACAGAGGGAGGACTTCTCAACTGGTCTGTGAAGGGTCAGGGGGTGAGAAGGGCAGCTTGCTTTGGGTAAAGGAAACAACTTGTGAGAGTAAAGAGTTGGGAAAGAGTATGTTGCATTCAGGGTGTGGGAGAATGCATGTGTGTGTGAGAAAGAATATGTGTGTGCACGTGTGTATGTGTGTGTGTGTTAATGAGAAAATGGTGGTTTCTAAAAAGATAGTCAGGAGCCAGATCAGAATCCTGTTGATTCTGGGTGGTAGATTTAGGAATTAAGTTTTTATGCTGGGGAAGCAGATGTGGCTCAAGCGATTGGGCTCCTGCTTACCATAGGGGAGGTCTGTGGTTCAGTTCCCAGTGCCTCCTAAAGAAAAC